>JMFS01049837.1:0-12810 GCA_000699545.1 Podiceps cristatus
AAGACACACTTATTTTAAAATATATATATATATATGAATCTTTAAGTAATTTGACATCTGCCTTCCCTGTATACCAGTCTAATATATTTTGTCTACCTTTCTAGGCTTGCCTTGGCCTGATCTATACTGTGTATGTGGACAGCCTGAATGTGTCACTGGAGACTCTCATTGCAAATCTGTGTTCATGCCTTGTCCCTGCTTCTGGAGGGTCTCAGGTAAATGAAAAAAAAGGGTATTTTTCCAGTTAATTTAATTTATGAAGAAAACAAAAATTAAATTCTTGAAATATTTTTGAAGAAGAAAAGATCATAGTTCAGCTGAGTACTTTCCCTGTGGCCTGTGAGTGCTTTCCCTGTGGCCTGTCTTCTAAAGACAGCAAAAATTCCATTCCAGGATAAGGTCAAGGGGTTAATTTTGTCACTAAGTTGGCTTTTTACAAGGCACAGTAACAAATCAAGCAGTTTGTATAAGTTTAGCTTTTAATAATAATGTGTCTTCAGGAATATTTCTGCTTGCTACAGATTTTTTAAAGGCTTGCTTTCTTTGCCGTTTTTTAATATGTCCTTCACTTTAGTTCATTTACCTGTGTCTTTTCCTTGATGCAGTTCAGGATTCCACTGGTCTTTACTTTGGTAACTCTTAAATTTCTATTTTCATAAAATTAAAAACCAAAACCAAATCAACCAACCAACCAAAAACCAACAACAAAAAAACCCCAACAGAAACCCCAGAAACAAGTGAAAAAACCCCCAACAAACAAAAAACACACTGAAAACATAACTTGGACATGGTTTTCTTGGAGGTAATTATTCTTATACATCTGTGGGTTTCTGACAAGGCCCACATTTGCTTGGCCTTCACTTCATGCTGTGACACTACTGTGGAATCATAGTTCTTATCATGAAACATACCTGGAAACTAAGTACACAAATGCAGTATTTTGAAGTTGATTTCATATGCATTTTCTCACACTTCCCACACAACCTATGAATTACCAACGTTCCTAAATCTTACAAATCCCCGATTCTTTTCTGTTTTTCCCATAGCCCTGGCTGCTTTGGAATTTATTCTCTTAGTGCTGTAAGTGGCAAAATGTCCTCTTGGTTTACTGAAGATCTACCTTATTGCTCTCAAGGCAAGCATGTGTCTCTGTTTTTGCATCCTGAGCCTTTTGGCTTTGAAGTGGAGTAATTAGATTGTATCTCCTTGTCAGAAACTGTCTTTTTCAGTGGTATTTGAACCTCATATCCAGTTGAACTTCTGGCTCTTCTTCTATTACCACCTTCTCCCTCCATAAATATGGCTTTTCTCAGTGGCCATTTCCTCTGCTAGAAGAAGGAGGAAAATTCTTGGTCCTCTGGGTATTTTCTCTTCTGCTTTCTCTTTCCAAATAAAATGTTCTTTCAGTTTGAACTTAAATTTGCTAGTGTCACACTACCATTTTATGCAGAAATTAAGTTTTTCTATTTTCTTTCTTAAGCTTCATGCTTCCAGGGCTAAATCTGAATTATGTATCTTAGGATGGGAACACTCTTCTAATGCTTATCTCCAGAAGTCCTGAGGAGCCTTCCAGGTTATTCATGTATTCACTGTTGAAATAATCAGCTGTGAAATTAATTATTGATCTGGATCCATTTCTGCTGCTAAAGCACTGGGGAAGAGCATCTCTGCTGCAGCTCAGGAACTTGCTTGGTTTTACTGTGGAGCATTTTGGTTTCAAACATCTGCTGTGCAGCAACTAGAGCTTGCTACCGTCATAGATTTAACGTGTATGCTGCTGTACAGAGTGGGGTTGTACCACACTTACTGCTTGCACAGAAACGCCCCCTACACCGTGGTAGTTAGTGGTTAGAGGTAACTGCTTGAAATCACTCGCTGCTTGAATGTCATGTGGTTTTACTCAGAGGAAAGCAAGTTATTTTGCAGTTACAATGCTTTTGGGGATGTAATACACAAGTGCATTCCTTTCACTCCCATTTTCTGTCTCTCTCAAGGGAGGTAGGTTCCTGTGCTGGAAAGGTAACCAAAGTTTTAGTTCTACTTTAATATGTAGAGTGGGAACGTAGGAGTAGCGGAAGTGTCCTCTTCAATACCCATGTATCACAAGTTTGTTCATACTTAAAAGATGCATGCAGACAGTAGAACAATGAGAAAATAATATATATTTTTCTGATTTGAATGGATTTTAAACCGTTTGTTTTCTGGAAGATTTTTTAATGTATTATTAAAAATTTAATATTTAATGTCTTCAAAGCCATAGCTATTTAACTAATGCAATGGAAATGCAAGGAAGGCACTGTCATGCTTTACATTCAAGGAGACAGATCATTGTTCTCAAATTATATTTCAGATCTCTGTTGGTCAATGCAATTATTCTTACTGGCTTTAAACTTCTGTATACAAAATAAATATTTTTCGCAGGATGAATCACTTATCTGTATGGCAACAGTTTGTTTATTCAATATAAATTAAATTTATACTCAGTTAAAAAAAATTCTTTCTACAGAAATTGTTTTCTTTGGGAGCTGGAGACCGACAACTGATACAGACTCCTCTACATGATAGCCTTCCTGTTACAGGCACCAGTGTGGCTCTTCTCTTTCAACAACTAGGTATGTCTAGGTCTGCTTTGAAAAAAATTTCTATTTTTAAATTACAGAATGAGGTATTTTCTGTTCTCATTCAGTTCAAGTCATGTGCCAAGAAAGCTACATGGTAAATAATTTCTTTTGAATGAGAGAATGACTAATAGTGTTTTTATCCCCTAATCAGACATTCATATAAACTTTTTGTACATCCTGCCTGTGGTAAGTTAATTCCAATTTTATTTGGTATCTGTAAGTGTACTGTGAGTAGAAGTGAGCCTAGCCTCTGTTTAATTACAAAAACATTCATGTAAAAGGATTGCCCACCCCTTGTATACTATACAAACTCCAAACAAAACCAAGGAGGTTAATAATAAAATTAGTGTAACTGAAAAGGTTAGAAAAGGTTAGAAAAGATACCATTGGTAACTATGTGGAATTCATATTAATCTGTTGTTATCTGTTATTCCCTGTCTTTCAAGAAGATGATCTAACACAATCCTTATCAAATGCTTACTTGTTTGCTACAATTACATCATGTCACTGTTACCTGGGTACCTCAATACTAATGTTGTATGTCTCATTAAATTTTAACACTCTGTTAGTCTTTCCCTTGGCTTGTGAAGTGACTTTGAAGCAC
Organism: Podiceps cristatus; assembly: GCA_000699545.1. Lineage (NCBI taxonomy): Eukaryota > Metazoa > Chordata > Aves > Podicipediformes > Podicipedidae > Podiceps > Podiceps cristatus. Next base: position 3,226 of record JMFS01049837.1, read on the forward strand.
AAACTTGTAGCAGCCATGGATAAGTGTGCAATTAATAATCTTTTCTGAACTTGTGAACCTCATGTTTAGTCTCAAGTAATCAAATGGCTTTAGAGTATGTGTTGTCATTCATTCTTCTCAGGGGCCTATAGGAAAGAGGGGGAGAATCTTTTCAGTAGGGACAATGGTGATAGGACAAGGGGTAATGGTTTCAAGCTGAAACAGGGTAGGTTTAGATTAGATGTAAGGAAAAAATTCTTTATGATGAGGGTGGTGAAGCACTGGAACGGGTTGCCCAGAGAGGTGGTGGAGGCCCCATCCCTGCTGGATGGGGCTCTGAGCAACCTGATCTGGGTAATGGTGTCCCTGCTCACTGCAGGGGGGTTGGACTAGATGACCGCTAGTGGTCCCTTCCAACCCAAAACATTCTATGGTTCTCATAAATGGACAGTAAGAATGTATTGCAAAGTAGAAAAAAAGACTAGTGGAGTAAGAGCTTATGTCACAGGAAGCTGTATCAGATCTGATGAGTACAATGCCATCTATTACTGGAAAGATTTAATTGTATCCTTCCAAAAAGAATATTATTCCATAAGGAATATTATTATCTTGTTGGTAGCAGTTTAAAATAAAAAACATTGTCAACATGATATAGATGCTACGTATCCTCACCATAGTCCCTGAGGTTTTACTTGGCTTATTATGTCAAGATACATTAAGATTACTCTGATCAGACTGAGGGCAATGATTTAAACATGGATAGGCCCAACAACTTTTCCGCTTTTCTGAAGATATAAAATATGGTGTGAGGTAGAATAAGTATAGTATGATATACCGTGTGGTATAGTGTGTTTGTTCTATAAGTATGGTATGCAATACCTAAGTTGAGGCACTTTATTTTGGGCAATTGTAGTGAAGGTTGCTACAAATTCACAGTTCTGAAAATGTCAAAGAAAGCAAGGCTTTTAGCTAGTGCTTAGATAGGTTAGCTACCATGTCTTGTGACACTTGGCTTTTGTATGGCAAATTGGGATTGTAGTGTTTTGTTACACGATTAGTCTTGAGGAAGACAACGAAGGCAAATAATCTGAAAAGTCATTGTATGCATCAGATTTATAGAGGGAAATTGTATAAAGACAGTGGGGAGGTAAATATGGAAGAGGAAACTGAGGGCCATCTTTTCCTCTTGGATTCTTAGTAAGAATATGTTTGCAGAACAAGCTTTTTTTAATTCCATTCATTGTGTGTAAAACTGAATTATAGAACTTCCATATTAGAATTTAACACACACATAGGATTTAAGTTAATGTTATTAACCACATTTTATTAATGGGTAAATATATACAGATGGATGTCATGTAACTTCCTAAAGATAACTGTAGCAGAGTACTGAAGAATTTGAAGGGTAACCAGGACTCCTAGATTGTTGTATTAGCAATCAATAATCCTTAACCTTTATATTTTGAAATTGTGTAATTCCTTATTAGCTCATACACACTTTCCAATACCTATATCTGTGATTTACTCTTTGTTTACCTTCTCATCTTTCTTTTTCCCATTCTTTATTAGCCTTCTTGCTGTAAACAGTCTGGTTTCTATGGTTTTGCTTCTTTTCTGCCTTCTTTTCTTCCCCTGAGTCCTAGTAAATGTTTGGAGGTGCAGTCTATCTTACTTTTTGGTGGCTTGTAAGAAGTAAGAGTCAGTGAGCCCACGCTTACAAGGGCTCACGCCTTTCCAGTTACGGGAACAGAAGGGTATGAAAATCAGCAGAAAGAAGGAGAGAGAAAGGGAGCTATTGAAGGAAAACTTGCTCATTGTTCACAATTCTGGTTAGTGCCACTTCAGCTGGCCTGAAGAGAGAGATCTCCGGAGGAAAGTATGTGATTATAAAACTTGGCAAATCTTCACAAAGAGAAGCTGTAGGCTTACATCCTCTTTACCTGAAGAGATCATACAGGTTTGGAGGGGTGGGGGAATTATCTCAATACCTCTTCTGTTGTAGCATCATTTTCTCTTTTACGAGACTATCAAAATTATTAGGAAGAGCAAGAGGGTCTTACTTTTCCCATCTCCTATTTCTAACCACAGTTTCCCCCCACCCCACCCCCACCCTCATATGCCTCAGTTCCCAGCTGATGTTCCTTTCAAAGTTTTGCGTCTTAAGTTATCTGGGAAATGAGAACAATGGTAGAATCACCTTGTATCTCTAGGGACACAAATTAAAAAATGTTTGTGTTTTCATAGTGTACATCACTTTACAGAATTAGCAGCACATTGTTCCTTTCGCATGTAGGGGTGGACTGTCATATTCTTCTTAAGGCCAAGGTTTGTTAATGATAAATTTCTGTTTGGATTTACTAAAAAAGAGTCTGCAATGGTTGTTGATTATAAAAAGATAACCTAGAAATATGAACAGCCTGTTTTAAATAGATTCTCATTTATTCTCACTTTTTATGTAGCCTTATGAAGAGTTAAAGGCAGTGAATCTGGAAAGATGTGCTAGAACCTATTAGTTCATCCCTTTGAAAAAGTCTGTTTTTCTAGGATAAGGTGTAATCCTTTCCTCTTTAGATTGTAGTTGAGCTTTTCAGAAGGTTTTTGTGCTTTTTTGGAATGATATTTACACTTATTTTATTTCTGTTGTTCCATTTGAACAGGAGCTTAATACGTATTTGCCTCTACCATCCTGGGCAAAAGCATTCTATGTCTGTGGTCCAGTGTGGTGTTGGATAGTTACTTTAATGACAGCTGTTATCCCATTAAATGCTTGTGTTTAGGGCACAAATATTGACAAGGCTGTTTGTCAAGTAACAACATGTTCAGTTATTTCTTTTCTGGTACAAGTCACTTAATCCTATTTAAATTATTAATAGAAAAATGAAGAGTAGCTAGAAAAATATTTGTGAACAGTATAAATCAGCTTTTTAAAAATAGCTCTTTCTTTGAGGAAGATGGGCAACAAGACAAACTTTACCGCTATGAATAGATACAAAAGTAATTTCAACATTTATTTTGAGAAATATTGTGCAATAGTAGTCTCATCTTGCTTTTTCTGCTTGGCAGGATAATACTGTGTCAGCAGATGACCCTCCCTGTATTACCAAGTTTGCAGCATATCTGGAAATAGACCTTATTTTTATTTAGGCGTTAAACTACAGTTGGGAAAAATATACCCAAAGGTTTTAAGCTTAATAATAAGGAACAGCAGTGTTTGGCACTTTATGTCATACATTCTTTTTTATTTAAAAAAAAAAAAATGGGAATAATGTGACAAAAGCCAGGCCTCTAGCTGGATCACTACACCTAAAAATGATTTCATCAACAAGGATTAGCTGCAAAAACAGTAATCATAAAATTACTTTAAAAAATGATCTGTGGTAGCTAGAAGACTTTCAATACCCTTTGATTTCTCATTGTCTGTTAGTAAGATGGTAGGTATCTGTAAAACCTTCAAAACACAGACTCAAAGGAGATTTTGGTTGTATTTCTCTCTCACTGTATTAACAATACATTCCTGTGTTTCTGCCTCAAGCTTTTTTCATTTCACCACACTCCAACTCTACTTACCTTCTCCATTCTGCTGGCAGTATTGTTATTCAGCACTGCCATATTCAGTCATTTGTGTCTGAGACATACCTTTCCATCTCCCTAATGTGCAGGTTTTTCCAGAGAGCCTAAGACACAAAGTTATATTAGGGACCTGAGCAGCAAAACAAGAACCTGAGGCTTAACCATCACTTCTAATTTTTGCATGTTTCAAGGACTGGTACAATGCAGCACACTGCTCAGCTGTGCAGAACAATTATGAAAATGTATTTTCCTAAAGGATTAATATTTCCCCCTACTTTCCAAACACTTAATCAAAGACAAAAGTGTTTTCCTTCCTCTCCTTCTTGTTTAGTCTCTTATCTGGGCTGTTTTCCTAACTTCTTATTTCCTCTGTTCCATTTCATTTGTGCTGGTTTTCCTCCTCATATCTTTAATTCACCACTCAGGTATTTTCAGTAGAATTCAGACTAACTTTCAGTGTTACAAAGAAAGTAATTTTTTAAGTGGCAAACAGGAAAATTTGAAATAAATTCTACTTTGAATCATCTGGATGAAGACAGAAGGTAAGAGTGCTTTTGAATTCAAGGCCCTGTATGATAGAGTTTAAATTGATGGAACAGAATGAAGATGAGTGGCAGTGCTAGGTTGAGCATTGGAAAGCTTCTCCCTCATTTGCCCAGTCTATGACATAATTCATACGAAAGTGTTAAACATCACATTTTCTTCATTATCCTTCAGCCTTTTTACATATCTTAAAATACTTTGAATCTAGAAATTGTGCATATACCATTAGAGAGTATATGAAGCCTCTAAAACAAGTACTTTAAAAATAATATCTTTGAAGACTGCAGTACCATTAGATATTGGTAATTCCAGATGTCAGATGTGACTGATTAAACTTCTAAAGATTGATACGCTTGCACAAAATATAAATTCTAGGGCAGATGTGCGTGATGATGGCAGAGTTGATAAGCAGGGAGGTACTTCAGTACAAGCAGTTTAAAATGCTCCATTCCAATGTTAATAGTACTGTAACATGTATTCTTAATATGGCTGTTGAGTTCCAAAATTCAACATTGTGACTTGAGACTGAGAAGTTTGGGGTATTATGTGTCCTTTCTCCTTACCTTCATGTTCCTAGCTTTCTTCTGCACCAGAGCAGGTACTGCTCTGATACCGCAGAGCTGCTTAAACATAAATAAATCAATAAATAAATAAAACCAGGCAAGCACATAGAACTGAATAATTTTCCACTTGATTCCATGGTGGAGCACTGTCAGTGATAATTGTTTTAAACAGTCATGAAACCTAAACCTGTTACTGTTCTACAGTGACAAATACATTCATAACAAAATAATGGTATCATCTATTAACTATCATACCTGTTTATCCTTTTCTTGGGTGGACTATCAAAGTGTAAAGAAGTAAAAGAAATGCTATATTTTCTCATTTTTCAGTCATTTGTTTTTGTTAGAAATTAATGAACAATGGGGTTTTTAAAAGTACTTTTGTTTTGATAATGAATATACTGAAATTGTTTTGTGTATTCAAAAATTTGGGGGGAAGATCATACTTAACAGCAACAGCGTTATTATAATTATTTTTTTAAAGAAGGTGTACCACTCCATCTTTATTTGGAACTCCATATTATTTGGAAGTAGATGTTTATGTGTGCAGAGGGATTTTAAACTGACAGATTTTCACTTTAAAATCTTGTTTAACTCATTAAAAACAACAGTTTTAAAATTGTTCTGTAGCTGTGCCAGTAACATTCAGCATATGCTTTGCTCTCAGAAGACTTGAAATGTCTGCTTTGGCTGACAGCTCAGCAAGCTCTGTCCTTGGTTCTTATAAATATTTCGTTTGAAAGCTGGTGTCAGGGCCCTGAGTGCATCAATAGCCCCCCAATCCCCTTCTGCAGAAAATGGTGAGCATCAAGAACACACTAAAGGTCATAAATCAATTAAGGAGGTAATTTAAAAGATGATTTCTAATTGTAGGAGAAGAAAAATTCTGAAACACCTTCTGTTGTGAGTAGTAATGACAAGCAGTATCACTACATTTAAGATGAAGCTTGACCAATTTGAGATTGTCTGATACAGTCAAGACAGTAAAAACCTGGACTTTTTCACTGTTTATAGACCCTTTAGTCCCTTATTTCTAAATCCAGGATATATTAAAATACCCAGAATTTTTGCTTTTGACTAAATTTGTTAACACTTTGAGGAATGTTTTCTGTAATGCAATAGTTTCTCAATTTTGTTTTAGGGGAGATAAAACATTCAGCTTCTCATGTCATGTACTTTATCCCAACAGATGACTATATTGAATTATTGTATAAATGGGAAAAGACATTCCTGATAAAAATATATGTGTATTTGTGTGTCTGGGAAACATTATGAAAGGGTCACTGCACAGTCAGCACATGAGCTGGCTTGAACTTGTTGACTGAGAAACTTCTAGTGTCTTCAACATAGAGCAAGAACTGTTTATATTTTAATACTTCATTACATTCAGAAATAATGTAAGGGCAGCTAAGCAATGTGAGATTTAATCTGCACAACGTACAAAGTGACCAAATGCAGCATTTTCAGTACAATAATACCTATAACTGGGAGATGTACTAAGTGTCAATGTGGTGCCCTTTCCACATCTCATGTTTGTTATGAGACTTCAGTGTTTTTTATGAACAAGAATGGTTTTTTGCCTCTGTCAGGTTGTTTACAAACATTTTACCCAACTCTACTTTCTTCCCATGAGAGGTCATATATTGTGTGATGGGAGCATATATACCCTTTGCTGGAATTTAGCAGCATGATTAAATTAAATTAGGATAGTTTTATTGAAGTATATAATCAAGAAAGTTCTAATCAGTCTTTGATCTTAATAAATAGTGTATTCTCCAGCCTGTGGAACCTGGCACCACATGTTGTATTAGTGAATGCTGCTGGCTTATGTTGTAGTTTCAGTTTAAATTCCAATGGCCAGTGAGCTGCGATTAGCTCTATAACCCAGCAAAAGAGAATTTGCCATTCAAGCTTTCCAAGTAGATTTGTGTAGTCTGTCAAAGAACAAATAGATTACCAAGGGATTTGATGTGGCATTTACTGCTAATGGGCTCTTACTGCTGCAACAGCAGAACAAAAAGAAAGATTCTTTTAGATGCTGTTGGAAATAAAGGGGTATTGTGATAGTGAATTTTGTACAGGGACTCTTCTGCCTTCCCAAGTAACTGCACTTTGCGGACAGCCACTGAGGCTTCATTTCCCCAGCAGCATAAACTGCCAGGCAGCTGATCCCATTTGTGAATGTCCATTTCCAGTTGCACAGCCCTGCCCTGTCCTCTGTACTCCAGTGGTGCTTGGCTCACCCATGCTGAACTATTTTCTCTCACTAAGTTAACAGAAAATGTTTGCAGGGTGGAAGAAGGGAAAGCCACATCTGTTTTCTGTCAACAGTCTCAGGTTGTGGTTTGATGCTGGAGTCAAATCGCAAAATGCTGCCATGAGAACAGATCCATCCCTCTTCCAGCTTGAACTAGCTCGCCTTGGACTCTTGGACTCTTGTGAGCTTTAATGCAGGTACAAAGAAAGCAGCAGTGTGTGGGTGGGATGAGACCATCCCTTTCACTGACAGCCGTTAGAGCAGCTTAGTCAGGTAATGTCCAACTATTCCTTCAGTACATGCTGCTCTTTTTTTTTTTTTTTAGATTTGTTTGGCATGTGTGGGTACCCTGAGAGCTCTGTCATTACCAGTGTAATGCAGGTGCTGTGAGGCCAGCCATCAGTAGACAGGATTCTGAAATGTGTTGGGAGGCAGTGACCAATATTTCTTGTAGTGTTCACTGTTTTGCAGAATAAAGCAGCACTTGAAATAAATGCTTGCTTACTTTTGAACCAGTCCGAACTTGTATTACTAATGCTTCTTTTAATGAGACAAAATATGCCATAGTTAATTTTAGCTTTTCCTTCTGAGATTCATAACTTGCTTATCTCACATAAGTAAATACTACTGTTAAAGAAACTTGAGGCTGTATATTGGATAAAGTGCTGTAGTTAACGAGCTCATTTTTAAAAGGAAGCTTTTCAAATAAGATGAAAAATAATAAAATTATATATTACTGTTTGCTGTATAACAATGAAGTGTATTTTTTTTGAAGCTATTAAGTGAAAATTTCTTTTGAAATATATGAGAAGAGAGTAATTTTCTGTTTATAGTAAGACTTCAGAAAACACCTCTCAGAAGAGTGAAGACAAATTATTTTTTTTCCAGAGATGAGGAAAATGTAAACTCCAACAGGAAAATGTCTAATAAATAAACAAATTTAGAAAAGGCAAAAGAGGCTTACCTCTGCTTATAGAAAATACTAAAACAGATCATACTTGGAACAGATTACTTTTCTTTCTACTTTTGCGGATATGAATGCAGAGATGGCTTTTCTCATTTTTCCAAAGCAGACTTGATAGCAATTAAGTCGTGAGACCTTGCAAAACTTCACATTTCAACAGTGTTAATACTTGTGCTAAAGAGGAAAGAACAAAGTTCCACAGAAATTTCATTCTTGTAAAATAATGTTTATAAATAATGTTCTTGTAAAATAATGTTTAAATTGTTGCTATTCAGTTGCAGTGTGGGCTGAGTTATCTCTGGAAGTCAGGAAAATCTCAGACGCTTTCGTGAAGAATTTTTAAAGATTGCTAAACATTTTACAGATAATTGAAATATGATCTTTTAAGAAAATAAAGCAACTTCTTTAACTTTTCATGTTTATGGTGTTTTGCAGTTTTCTTAATTGAATATCTGTGGTATTATGCTCCATGAATATCAAGCAACAGTGCCTGAAGATAGCTCTAACAGAATATCCTGATCAGCCACCTCTGCTCTTGTTGTATTTGCGTTTGTTTGATTCCATTAATATAATGCTTCAGTAGTTATGTCCCTTGAGAAAGGCTTTGTAGTCCTTAGGCAGGAAACAGATATGTTTGCAGTTTCTTGTGTATCCTTGACCATTTTTCCTGTGTACAGTTCAAGAATGACAATACTCTTCTCATTCTTAGATATTTTCTTTCTAAGGATCATAATGGTATTACTCTTGCTCTGCATTGTTTTTGTTAAAGGACATTTTTTTGCTTTAAATGAATCCAGTCAAATTATAAGTATCCATTTGCTTCATCAGGATTGAATTTGCAGTATTTCTGCTAAGAATATTTTACAATCCATTACACATGGCAGTCTTTCCTAGATGTTATATTGTTCTTTTTCATATAACAGGTACACAGAATTTTGTGGGTTTAATTCTCTCTTTTGCCTGTTAGCTTTATTCTTAGCTATGATTGAAATACTTGTTTTCAAAATTTTATGTAAATAAGCCATGTATTTATCTGAAATTAGTCATTGTAGTTTGATTCAAATCACTCAAGACTTGCTGTTTTATATACAGCTGCAAAGATGGCAAAAATACCCATTGTCAAGGTAAAGAGTCATTAAGTGTTTTCATGCGATTCTTGTGTTGGTGAAAGCAAAATGTACCAATTTCATAGCTTTAGCATATACTTTCGTGTTTTCATAAATTCTGGTTTACATGGTGTGCCTATGAGTAAATAAAGGTAAAGGTTTCAAGATCAGGATCTATGATGTGCTGGCATCTGTAAGTGGACATCACCATACCAGGCAACGTGGCTAACATGGCTAAATCCCATAAAAAGGCTGTCATTAATGTGTAAAAGTTGTTCAGGCTTTATTCTATGGCAGTTCTTGAATTGTTGAGATTGACTGAGAGGATAAATATAGTAACTTCATTTTGATGTGTCGATTCCCCGTTGGATAACATACTTGGCTAATTAGCCTATATGCAGAATAATTTCCGATAGTCTCTAAAAAGTCATGGTTATAACTTTGCTTTCTATTTATCCTGCCATGGTTTTGAATCTGTGATCAGAAAAGTTAATATTTCTTTCTTGTAATAATTTTCCCGATTTCTAACATGAAATTTTAAAAAACATACTGTGTTGTTTGAAACTGTTGTTTGAACTGCATGAAGTTCAACAAGGCCAAGTG
>KL267155.1:0-19028 GCA_000699545.1 Podiceps cristatus
GGAGGAAATTCTTTACAATGAGGCTGGTGAAATACTGGAGCAGGTTGCCCAGAGAGGTGGTGGAGTCCCCATCCCTGGAAACATTCAAGCCCAGGTTGGACGGGGCTCTGAGCAACCTGATCTGGGTAATGGTGTCCCTGCTCACTGCAGGGGGGTTGGACTAGATGGGCTCTGGGGGTCCCTTCTAACTCAAAACATTCTGTGATTCTATGAACGAACCAATTTTTAAGTGAAAATCTCTTTTTCACTTAAATGAAAATTTGAGTGGGGGAGAACGGGGCCTTCAGAGCTGATAGGAGGGGAATGTGGAACAGGAATACAAATGCCTGGAAGGCATAAGTAAGACAGAGATTGGTATTCAGGGAAGCTAATAAGTAAGCTGGAAAGAAGAGTTGGCTGGAGTGGGGGGAGTCACAAGAGACTGGTAACTGGTTAATGCAAAACACTGAAACATACGGCTTTTGAAGTGAGGGGACGTGGATAGGGTTAGAAGATTGGGATGGAGGGAGTGAGGTGGTTGGGTCAGAAAACTTACACATTCACTGAAGCAGAGACAAGGCACAGGCTGAAACGGACAAGAATACTCTTGAGTGCTTGTCCGGGCAGTATTTTGATATATTAATAATGTATGTAACCAGACTATATGATTATGGTTCTAGAAATTTGGGTAGAAATGTGCAGCCATCTGACTCAGTTGGTTTCTGGATTACCTTTGTAATGCTTTTTTTATTTGTTTAAAAATTATTTTTTCACTAAATTCTGACATGTCCAAGACCTACACCTACAATTGAAAACTAAGCATAAAAAACTGAAAATAGGTCTAATATTTTTTGTGTTAAATACATAGTTTACAAAATTTTTTACTCCAAGTGTTCAGTTAATGGTTTCATTTTCAACATCCCTTGTAATAGTTCAGCAAATGAGAGAAATTGTCCAGGTTTAGCATGTAAAATTGTCTTTCAGAAAATGCCAAACTCAATGACTGCTTTAGATAAAACATGGCTACTTCTTGGAAACCTACTCATTATTGTGGTATTCAGTAGTGCTGGATTTATGTACAGGAGTAGCACGGGAATCAATGAGTCAAGTAATTTTTCATATAGAAAAGGGTAAGGGCATTCCTTTCCCCCTGTAAAGGATGTGATATTTTCAAGGATCTGTTGTGAGCACTTAAAGTTTTCAGTTAAGTTCTTGGGCTAACCCAATGATAAAAATAGATGTTTCCAGTTCTTTGTTGTTCTGAGTGACTGTATTCTTCTCCTCAAATCCATATGGCACTGGGGACCCATGAAGTTTATTAATGGCAATATGATAACTGAAATGACTAATTTCATAGACTGGCAGTGCTCATATAGTCAAGCTGCAATTTTTACCTCTTTTTGATTGTTTTGGTTTGGTTTTCCCTCAAGTCCAGTTTTGTATTAGTGAAGATCAAACTTGGCATCACTCAGGCAATGGGTTGTCGCCATGGAAACCAAAATGCGGAACTAGAAGAGCTTGAGCTGCTTGCAGTATTTTTTCAGTTGCAGTGTCATACTCCCATGGGCCATCATGGAAAATTACTGAGCTGTACTGAATCTGTCAGAGCTTGTTTATGTCTTCTTATTAAAGGCCTCTATTTACAGTCACTCTGCTTTTAGTCAAAGCTTATCTTGAGAAATTCCCAGGGAGAAATAAATAAAAACATGTTTAATGAATGCCTTGGTATGATCCTCAGAATAATGAATCTTTGGACTATTGTAAATAGAAGTTATTTTGAGAAATGGTGGCTGTACAATGTGACAGATGAATGGGCAGAGATATTTGGGTTTTTAAGATGCCTTTAAGAAAACAAGTCAAAGCTTCTGACTTACAAATAGGCCACCTCGGGATAGCAGGTTACAGTGTATTAGCTGCTTTCGGCCTGTGCATGCCTGTTCCTGTGCCAGGACAGTGATAATCAGACAGTGCTGGAGACTAAAGAGCAACCTATGAGTGTATCAGATGCCAAGTGATGTTTTTAAATCCTTGTTAGTTATCTGAACCATCCCTGAATGGGGGGAAAAATTCATTGTAAATGCTGATGCACAGTTTGTAGTTCTGATAGAACTTCCCTGGCTGCACTGGGGAGGTGCTGTACAAAGCCCTCAGCCCTGGGGCATGTAGGGCTTTGCATGTGCCATGTGGTGAGCAGCTGTGGTGTGTGTTTTGTTTGATTTTTCCCACTTGAACTCTTCCATTTCCTCTATTTGTAAGCTCTTGTCAAAGTTAAGATCCTTTTTGGTACCTCAGGAAGAAGAAAATCAATGTCTATTTTGTTTATCTTTTTACATCCATCAGTATTCCTCTATCCGCTGAATTATGTATATATAGGGAGTTATAGAATAGCTGGTTATATAGCCTTGTACAGATCACTAATACAGTTTATAGAGAAGGATAGACAGGAATGAGCCTCTAATGCCTTCCATTTGTAAATTCAGACCTGTGTTGAACGATGAGGGAAAAGTTAGTTTGGCTCCAGGGAGATAAGGGCCTTCAATCTGGAAGCAATCTCAAACTTCTATAAGTCCAAGTATAAAAGCTGTTGGTGACCATTATCTCGGGTGGAGGTGGGGGAGAAGGAACCAACATGAGGAGCCTTAGCTGGAAAATAATTTTTTTGTAATTGTTTCCCTTGGCATCAAGCTTTGATATCAAAAGTGATTGAGGTAGGCTTTTTATATTATTGTTTATTATTATTATTATTAATTGACTTGTAAACGTTGGTTGCTCGCAAGAGTACTTGTTTTTGTGCAAGGGTTGACATACCACTGTTATTCCTCTCTTATGTAACAGAAAAAATAACTTTCGCGAATAAGGTTTTGGGTTTTTTTTCTCTTATTATTCCCTGTCCTAATCTGTTAAGGATCCTTTGTTCTTCTGAAGTAGTTTTAGGGCAGTATTTTATTCCTTTCTTTCAGACTCAAAGTAACTCTTATTTGTTAAAAAACTGCTTTTAAAACAAGAAATTCTTTTTTTTTAGGCTTGAAAATTAACCCATTATTTAGAGAAAACTTGAATTTTGAATGATATTGTTAAAGGTGGCATCTGTAATCAGCCTGACACTATAAACTATTTTTTTCCAATCCATTATATGTAATCCTTTTGTGTTGTGGTTTTGTTTTTTTTTCTCTTCAACCCCTCTTTCACTCAGACGACAGAAGGCTAGAGAAAGGCAACAGAAATTGTTGGCTGAATTTGCCTCAAGGCAGAAAAGCTTCATGGAAACTGCCATGGATGTTGGTAAGTTTTTGTGTGGTTGACTGCTTGCTGCCTTTTTTTTTTTTTAAATTTCCATGTTAGTATTAAAATTTTTACTCAACAGTTAAAAACAACAACAAACAACAAAAAAAAACAAATTGAACACCCAAGAAACCCCCAACCAAAAACCCTTCCCTCAGATTCCACTTGTTCAGTAAATACATCTTAAGAGGCTTAAAGTTGTGTTTTCTAGGACAGATAATACTGAATACATAATTGCTAAAGAATAGATTAAATGACCTTGACAGGCAGACCTGGACCTTTGTGTATATGATTGTATGTTAAAAAGTTCTTGGGCTTGCAGCACTTAAATTGTTTGTTTCTTAGTGTTTAAACAATGAATGACTTCTGATACCTCAACATAAAATGTGGTGGGTTTTGTCAATTATACTGGGTCATGCACAGCAGTAGATAGAATCAACTTAATGGACTACATTTTCATGAAGCTGCTCTGCATGAAGACATTTCTTGGCAACAACTTAATGGAATTCCAGGCATTGTCTTAGCTGAATAATTGCTTTTTCACTTTTTTCAGTGTCTTCTAGGTTGCCATACTGTTTATGATGAAAATTCACTGAATTTGTACTATAGTCCAGTATTAACTAGCTCTTATATTCCATTATAGTGTGTACGATTTATTTAAAAACTTGGGTTGTTTGCTAGGAATATTTTCTTCAGTTTAATTTTTTCTTTTTAACTGAAGTAATTTGCTCAGCTGTGAATGCAGTCTCTATACGTTACAACAAATTATTGAAAAAATTGCAGAAACTAATGTTACTCTAATTTTAAAACGCAAGACACAGTAAGGATCCTGAAACTAGTCTTTCTGGAGTGATTCAGTTTAAAAGTACTATATGTTTTTATAGTCTTACTCTGAATTGTATCATAGCTGTGCTGAAATAGTATGTTCAAAAAACAAAAATATCCTTTCATACTAAAATCAGTCAGTTAAAATGCATTCCCTTCTCACACGTTGAAGCTCTGTTACCTGTTACTTTTATTATACTTTGAAATTCAACAGTAGGTTTATTTCTTAATTTTGATTGTTTGTTATAACAGTAATAACACTGTCAGAATGCAAGGATGGTTAGGCCTCAGCTCACTTTGTCACTGATTTAGTTGGTGTCATTTGGGCAAATTATTATTATGATCATTGTCATCTTTTAAAATTTCTGTATGAAATGTGGATGTAATTCAGTGGTAAAGTGTGAGAACTGGTATAATTGCTTTTGGGTATAGCATTTCAAAAATATAATAGCTTTCTTTTGACAGTGTAGAAGACTGAAAATACTCTGCAAATAAATGTATCTAGAAGATGATAGGAATAATGAAGAATAGCCAAAGCTTAAATATTATTTTATTAAAACGCCATCAACTTAATTTCCGAAGTGTTTATTCGTGCACAGAGACACTGTTAATCCCCTGAGGCATTCCACTTGTTTGATTTTGGGATGTTGCAATGGAACATAGCTTAAAAGGAAGTTACCCAATTACATGTTAATTTCGCAATATTAAATGAGTCTCATTTTAGCAGCAAAAGTTATTTATTTTAACTGGAATTCACAAATTCATCTAAGATTGGTAAAGGTACTTCCTCATCTGAGGAGGTGAAGGTTGGCATTTTCTTGCACATAATCACTGTAGAAAAAAATTCTGATTATTTAGCCCTTTCTATTTGTGCTCCCCAGTTACTTTCTATTTATATTCTGTGACATCTGCAGAACTGCATTGCCATTCAAGCTTGCCTGGAAGTAATTAAGTGACATTTAGAAACAGTTATGTTAATGAATTAGGATGGAACAGAATCCACTGTGCTCTCTTTAGCTGTTTGACTGCAGGACAAAAGTAAAAAATAGAAAAATCAACTACATAAACATTGTTCTAAGCACAGCAGATAGAGCTCTTGATCTGAGGAGATTGTCTAGTGAGTCAAAAATGTGTTGTCATGTAGTCACATACAGCATCAACTCCATAGGCTGTCTAGTTGCCTAGTAGTAGCTACTTTTACATCTTTGTTTTGAGAGCACTTGTCACAGTGTGAGGCTGTGGTTTGTCTGTCAAGATGTGGAACTCCATGCAAGAGATTTTTGAAACTTCACTGCCTTTCAGGCTGGACTTGATAAGGACAAAAATAAATCCCCCTGCTCTGTGTTAATAGTGGCCTTTAATAAATTACCAGTGATACTTGTAATGATCTAGGTTTTATAAATATGAAGTATTATGATACATTCCAGGCAAGCTGCAGAGCTACTTAATCAAATGTATCTTAGTGAAAATGTGTAAATTGGTTAATTTATAAATTATAAATATGAAGAAATATTAATATCTCTCACATTCCTTCAGTGGTTTTGCTGTCTCTGAAATGCCCAATGTGGTGTTTTGGGGTTTTTTTTTGGTGGTGGGGGTTTCTTTGTTTTGTTTTTTTTTTTTTTTTTGGGGGGGGGTTTTTTGGGGGGGGGGGTTTTTGGGGGGGTTGTTTTGGTTTGGGGTTTTTTTAATGCCTCTTGATAAGTGTGCAGTATGGTCTTTGTCTTTCTTTACTATGATGTGAATCTTAGCAGGATGTCATTTTGTCCTTCAAGCAAGCGTTCCTTAGCCTAGGGTTAAAAAGAAGTGCAGAGTTTTAATGCAGGGTGACATACATTTCCTAACGCTCAATCTTCTGAACCCAGATAGAAAAATAAATTAGGTAGTGATCTCTTGAGAATATATACGCTGGGTCAGGGCAAAAAAAATATTAGCATAATAATGGTTGGTTTGATGCCAAGGGGCCCTTTGGACACACAATAGATACAGCAGGAAAAATGTTGACTACAGTCAACAGAGATTGTAAACTATATTTACTGTGTTTACAGAGCCTTTTCTGTTCTGGGGTTTTGCTGGGGTAGGGGACAGAAAGGGAGTGAATCTTTAACTCTGGAGAGTACAAATGAAATAAAATTCAGGCAACAATGCATTCTGTGATAAGAGTGTGCTAGATTTTAGCAAACTGATCAGCATTTGCTAGGAAGTAGGAAATGCTAGAATTTTGTAATGTATGGGTCTCATTCCTGTTGGTTTAAAATCAAGCAAAGAGCTAAATAATCAACTTCTTTTAAAAAAACATGGAAAGTATAGTGTTTGGCACTACCCTACATTTTAAATGTTTTCTTCCTCCTTCAGTGTTTTTATCTTGTTTTTAATGAGGTTCATATTTATTCAGATTCATGAAATAGTTCACAAGGACAAAGAAAAGTCCCAGAACCTACTGTAAAAGGGTGCGGGCGTGTTCCAACATTAGATAAACCTCGTGAGAGAAACTTGTCGGATTGATACCAATGCCATGTGTCTTACCTTGTATTTCCCTCACACACATTGACATCATCAGGACAAGTCTCTGTGAAATCTGTTAGGTTAAATCTTTGGAGAGTCAGAGTTTTAAACTGTAGGCGTCCTTGGTTGTATTCCAAAGAATGCTTGACACAAAATATTCTGGCATTTTAGCCAGAATAAAAGGAATTTTATGTTGTATTACAATCGATGTTTAACTATAAAGACTTTTCATCAATATAAAGGGACATTTAATAAAATAATCATTTTTATTAAGCTGTCTTTTATAATTGTGTCCTGGGAGCTAGGAAATGTTAGGTTCTTACTGATTTTTTTAAGCACAAGCTATGCTTTCTAAATCAAATGAATAAAATAGCATTAAAACTCCAGTCATTCTAAATAAATGCTTCACAAGCTGCCATGGAAAGCAATTCTGTACTTCTGTTTCTATGAAGTGGGGTGGGTGGGTGTGTGTGAAGATGTGATGTGGAGCTACAAGTTTCTGGGCATTTGAAGCTTCCATATGGGTACTATACAGTAAAATGCAGTTTAGTTTTATTTTTCCCCTTGTGAAATAAGACACATAGAACAAAGTGAAGTAGAAAGGAGACAGGTCAATTACTTTATATTCACAAGTATGAATGCATTAATGAAATATTTTAGAAGGAGGTTTGCAGGAAAGAGTCTGTCTCATTCTCAACAGTATTTTGAGTTGAAAAATGTTTGTCCTGGTCCTTGACAGTGTAGGTAGATCACATAGCTGGTGAGGCAGGGTCTGTTGCTTCCACAGGAGCTCCACAGAGGCAAAACTCAGGCAAGAAAGACAACATTGAGATTGTTACTATATGCATAGTTTGCTTTCTTTGTTCTGGATTGCTACTGATACAATTCCACACCAAATATTACACTGCCAAAACGTACCCTTTTAAACAAACTATAGCCCAAGTCTTCTTTTCCAAAGAAGCTAACAACTAGTTTAAGCCTTATCAATGCTTATTGTTGTCCATTCAAAAAGAATTGGGGTTTTTTTGTTTGGTTGATGTTTTTTGGTCTGCTTAATTAGTTGAGATTTTAAATTCTTGCCAGTTTCTGTTACCCATGGATTTTGTGTTAGTTGACTTTTTTATTAGGAAGTCTTCCTTCTAGCAGTTTAGTTCCCTTGAAATTTTATTGTTTGCCAAAGAAGCCTAGCACTAGATCTAAGTAGTTGTGAAGGAAACATGCATTTGATCATTGAGATCTAAAATTAGCCTGATTTTTATGTGCCTGTTGCACATAGGCATTAGAAGTATAGATTGCATATACTGAATTTGTTTGGAACACCTTTTAAATGCTAAGATCTGTATTGTTTTCCTTCAGGTTTAAAATACGCAATTTATGATGAATGAATGGTATTCTGTAAATTAAATGACTGATTTTGAGGACATTCATTGAGTTGTTCAAAATCAGATTGACACACTGTATTATCTTTCTACACTTAAAAAATATTGAATGGATGTATATTTTATGTTGTATTGATAATATTTTAGAAAAAGAGAAATAAGGCTGGAACTCCAGTCATTCTTGTGCCACGTGCTTCTGATACACAGGTATACGTGAACGTGCATTACACAATTGCAAGTTGATGTTAAATATAAAAACTAGCTTTAGTGTTTTCTTCCTCCCTTCTGTGCTACAGTTGCTCCTAGGTTTCCAGGATGTTTGGACTTAAAAAATAAAAAAGCATTTGTAGTTGTTGCATTCTGCTTTTTCTTTCATTGTATGTCTCGCTGCCACTAGATGGTGATAGATGTGTGTACAATATTAACAACTGCATGTCAATGAAGATCGGAGTTCCTTTTCATATGACCCCAATAACCGACTGGGAAATCAGTAGTTATCAAAACAATGTAATTTTGGTTCTGCCCTGTGAGTGAAGAGCATTGCATGGAGCTTTTTATAGCAAAGATAGATGCTGCCTGTCATCCAACACGCCTCTCCTTAGAGCAGCAGGCCTCCTGTGCTGAACTTGCAGTGGACATTCAGAAGAGAACAGCTCTCCTAAAAGCAGCTCTGCATGAGGCCTATTGGGTTCTCTGTCCAGCACCTTGGCCTACTTATGAAACAGTTCTTTACTGAAAGGGTCATCAGGCACTGGAACAGGCTGCCCAGGGAAGTGGTGGAGTCACCATCCCTGGAGGTATTTAAAAGACATCTAGATGGGGCGCTTAGGGACATGGTTTAGTGGTGGACATAGCAGTGACAGGTTAACGGTTGGACTCGATGATCTTAAAGGTCTCTTCCAACCTAAATGGTTCTATGATTCTACTTAATCAAGGAGATAAAGGTAGAGAGGAAGTGTTTTCCCTGGGAAAAATTATCTTCTAGGAAAGAAACAAAGCACCCTTATATTCTAGGTCAAGAGGCTGACTGTACGTGTTCCTGGGCAGTCAGGAGAGGATCATTTAGTCCTAAGGTGCTTTTCTTTCAAGTGAATAAAGAATTCTTACATTTGGTTGTAACGTAACATAAAATTGCTTCTATTTTGGTTAGCCTCCTGCCCGAAACCACCACCACCGTCACATGAACAAAGCTACATCAAGTGTAGTTGCCTTGATACTTTGAAGCTGGGCCTTAGCTTTGACCATTTCTGTCTGTGCATGTAGGAAATAATAATAATGTGGACCTCTAGGTCTTGTATACAGTAAATGTTAAACTAAATATCTGCTCCATTGCAGCGGATTACTTTCTTAATGCGTTCCAAATTTTTCAAGATTGTCCAAGTTTCATATTAAAAAGAATGTTTCATTTTTAGTTGCATGCTTCATTCACCTTGTCTGAGCATCTTAAAACTATTTCTAAGGTCTACACATTAACTTTTTCCTTCTAATTGTTGTCAGAGTCAGGTACGAGCAAATCTGATTTTACTAGAGATTCATATTCATTACCCATCATCTCTGTATGTTCAGAATTTTCAATATAGTATCTAATGAAATAAAAGTTAGATCTCTGGGTTTTAGAAGTTTTGAAGACATCAAGCTTAATACAAAACTTGAACTAAACATTTAATTCCACTGGGAATAATTTTGAATATGAGAGAATTTGTAATTAAGTACTTAATTGTGTAGGTGTCTGTCTTTGAAGCAGCAGGGTTAGTTTCAAGTAACCAACGTTGTAGTTGTAGATAAACCAGAGAAATTATTTTGGAGATGCAATGCAGATGCAATTGGATTTCTTTCCCTCTGATTAATATCATTTTTCTTACCCTTTTTTTAGAATCGCCAGATGCTGATATTGCCATGGAGGTAGCTACGTCAGAACAGCATGTTTCTGAGGCAATATATGATTGTGTTATTTGTGGACAAAGTGGTCCTTCTACTGAAGACAGACCTACAGGGCTAGTTGTACTATTACAAGCATCCTCAGGTATGAATGTGTGACTTGTTGGACAAGCAGTGTTCCTGCAACTTTTTAGTATGTGTGCATAAATACTGCTGTGTCCATGGACCCAGGAAAGAGAGTAAACAGTTTCATTCCCTCCTAGATCCTGTTAGCTTTTGCAAACCCAGTAGTATATAATAGACCTGCAGAAAAATAGGTATTGAAAGAAAAAGAAAATAAAATAGCCATTGGTATGTCTATATGTATGTAGATATAACTTATGTAACATAAGTGCTAAAGCAGAACTTTCACTATTTAGTTTCTTTAATAATTGTTTGATATCAACAAAGCACATTGTAGTTACAAAACAGAATTTCCTGATTATTTTCTTAATTGTCTAGCATATTATTATCCATTGCATTCTTTATTACTGCTTTTCTTCATACAGTGTTGGGACAATGCCGCAATAGCACTGAGCCAAAGAAACTACCAACTACTGAAGAGGAGCAAATATACCCTTGGGATACCTGTGCAGCACTGCATGATGTGAGGCTTACAACTTTACAGCGATACTTTAAAGATGTAAGTATTTCATATGAACAGTACTACCAAATTTGTGTCAAAAGGTAAATGAAATTACGTTAATTGATGTTACTGTCTGGTTTGCAGTTCTGTTAGCACTGCTTCACAAAGCCACATTTCAGCTTTTGATATTTAATTTTGAGAACCTATTCTTGTTGCTTAACAGGACTTGTTCAGTTGTGGACCTTTGTGGAAGTACTGCGTGTGACTTTCCTTGCTAACGTATAAAACAACCATGTAAGATAATATGTAACTATTCTGAGAAGTCATTCTAGGGGAGAGGAATATGTAACCTATGACCCTAAATAAGCTTCTATAGACTAGTCCCAGGTGACACACTAGCTCTTAGGCAGATCTAACTAAATAATCAGCCTTTAAAAGCTTAAATATTTGCTTTAAAGAGGAAAAGCTGTGGCAATTTTTATTCTTGACATGATTGTTAGCTTTTTGTAGTCTGTCATCCACAGATAATTGGAATTTTTTAACTGAAACCAAGTTTGCTGATGTAAAGTAGATTGATTTAGAGTAAATTTCATAATTGTTTTGATACAGTTTTAAAAATTAGGCAATGTTTTCAGAAAAGTACCTTTTCCTGAGGCAAATATTGTACATTTCTTTGGTAGAAAGTAAAACTTCTGAAGATGTAAGCAGGAAATTATTTCCGAATGAAAGATATTTTCGCTCAGAAGGAATTTTGAACAAGCTTTCCTTCTTTTGATATTAATGATGTTTGTTTATTGTTTCAAATAATGTATTTTCCTAATGAGGCAATTAAAAGCATTGAAGCAGTACTGTAGCTTTATTTTTGCATGTTTGCGTACTACAAATGGAAGGAGTTCCAAGCAAAATGTTACTCAAAAACTTGATCTCACTGAGGTGTATATTTCCTTTTCCGTGCAGTAACACTACTGACAGGTTAGTCTAAAATACACTGTAATGCAATGAGGAAATGTATCCTGCTTTCAGAAATTCCAGTCCTGATTCAAACATTAGTTGAATTTGCTATTTTTGCTTTCAAGTTTCCAGGTCACTACTGTGCTAAAAAATGTCTCTGCATGAAAGAACTAATCCTTAAATTTCTTTTGACATAAAAATGGAAACATCTGTTAGTGTCTTGAGTGTCTTGTTCAGCTGAGCTAAGCAGTAAGAAGTCCTTTTGTTTGTCAACTGTGTCCTTTCCAGTAAGTGTCCTTCCTCTAACAACAGATTTCAGGAGGTGAGAGAATAACTTCACTTAGATGTGAACATTTTAAGTCATGAAACATGATCTGGCTCATTCTACTAGAAGAAAAAAGAAAATTCAAAAACTACATGCTATATACAGATTGGGGAAAACAGGCTAATTCTTTCCATAGAGATTCCTTTTCCACTTTCTTAGCTGAAATTTGATGCTTGCTGTCGGTCAGGGAGTAGAGTTCTTGCCCATGAAAGGACAAAATCACTGAAAGTGATTATTTTTAATATGGAGAGTTATGACTAAGGATTAGGAGATAAAACTTCATATACAAGATTGATAGGACTGTGTCAAAATCACATAGTACTCCATAACCCCTGAGTTGATATAGGTGTGCTCCATTCCAAGCCCATGGCTTGCTTTAGTGTCTCCTTTATTTCTGAACTCGAAATAGATTAACGTCTTTCTGCAAAGACTTTGGGGTTAGGTTTTTTCTTTTGCAAATGCTGCTAAGTAGCCTTATTAAATACATTCAATAAATAATGCTTTTCATGAATGACACATTTGGGGCTTATCCAGGTGTGTCATACAACCATGCCTTACTAATAGTGCAGTCTACTAAATCATGCAGGAACCAACAGGAGAAAATGAAAGGGTGTTTTGATCTATGGCCTGAGAGGGTCATAGCACATTATAAATGTCAGGTTGAGGCAAGGTAAACAGGTGCATGTCTTGTAGCCAGAGTTTGTAATTTTGTTTTGATTTCCTGATCATATGCAGGAAAAAAAAAGAAGAGATGTTAGGACATCCTTAGAAAATACAGCTGTCGGAGTTGGTTATTCATAGTACCCTGGTTTTGTATCATACATTAAAACCATTTTAGTGTGAGTCTACACTGAATATTGTCTTCCAATTCTAGTAGCCATAAATCTTTTTCTGCTCTTTAAATGCATAACCAGAATGTACATTTCGGTCTGTGTGTGAAATTATTTTTTTGAGAAATAAAGGTCTAATGATTAGACTGACTATAGTTAGGTATTCTGCAAGAAAATTTTCTAGAATTTCTTATCATGTTTGCCGGTGGTGATTGGTTTTTTTCAGTTCATTATTTTCTGAGAACTGCCTGTGAGGTAACTTTATTTTTGACATGTGGGCTATAAGTGCAGTCTTTGAATAAGGCCAATGTTTTCAAAACAATCCTAGTGTGAAGCTGAATTCACTAAACAAGTATTTTTTCTCTTTTCCCTTTATGATGTGTTATATACAATATTGTTCAACTGCTCATTAAAAACCCTGTTTACATTGAATTTTAATAACAGATTGGGGTTTAATCATGTAATTGTGATCTTGTTATTTTGGTTACATACAAAATGAATTAAATGTATTGGAGCAGTATATTGCCCCTGTACATGGGATAACTTGAACTCCTGGAACAGATGGTAGAGTTAGAGCCATCTTCATGCTGTAATATAAGAGATTCTTTAAAGAAGTCATTATCTTAAGTGGCAAGAACTGCAGAAGTTTAACTTAAGTGTTTAGCTCTTTGTTGGTAGGAATAGCATAATGGCAGCCATGTAAGTTAGCATAAGTAAAAACTTCATAAAATAATTTTTTTCTTTATTTCCACAACATCTTTCAATTAGATAGCATGCAAATAAAAATCTTATTTTTAAATCTTAAAATAAGTTGTGGTAAATACCTTTATAACTTTTTATATATATAGTTGTTCTTTTTTTCTTATGGTTTTTGCTTTGTTTTAGAGTTCCTGCCTGCAAGCAGTGTCAATAGGCTGGGAAGGAGGTGTTTATGTACAAACTTGTGGTCACACTTTACACATAGATTGTCACAAATCTTACATGGAATCCTTACGGGTAAGTAAAACTAAAGATCATCCTTTTTTATTTGGATCTGAACTGTTCTTAGTGGAGTTTATTGGATTTATGCTGTGCAATTCAGAGAAAGATTGGGTTTACATGAATGGACAAGATATTTTTATTATGTTTCAAGAACTGTAGATACTAAATCCACTATTACATCTTGGCTTTATTAACAAAAGTACTTTTTGATATATCTGAAAGAATACTTGACTAAATTAATCCTGTTCTTAAAAATGAAATCACTGGATTTTGGGTTATTTTTTAATGGTGTTTAATATGTGTTAGAAATTACAGACAAACTGAAGAAAAAAATGAGAGGGGAATTTTACAAATACAAACTTGTGCTTGTGGTAAATTCCTAATATCAAAATCCAGTTACATAAGTTAGATTTTTTTTTTTTAATCACTAGTTATGTATGATATGATATGTTATGTATATACATACAGTTTAGAGAAATGAGTTAAAATAGTTTAACTCTTGTGAATTAAGCTTTTTTTTTTTCTCCTTGGAAAATACTATTGGGAAATCATTGCTATATATGGTTTTAAAATACAGTTTGTTAGTCAAACCTCAGAAATTGTTCACTAGAAAATACATTTATTTTCACTTGATCTAAGTAAATTGGGTAGTACTGATGATGTTGGCCTCCTTCACCTGCCTCAACCTCTTGCAGCCCAATTGCAGATATGAATGGCACCATAGAATGTTGTCATAAGCTCAGCAGTGGTAAAAGTCATCAGATTTTAAGCAATAATTTATTTCTGTATTATTTAGTGTGATAAAATTAAAGACTAAATGATGACATATTGTTGCATATGAAACTGATTTTTATATTCAAGATTATGTAATTCTTTTTTTAGTTTTAGTTTAGATGAAGGGGTAATTGTGTCATCATGATAATTAAGTAAAATCTGGGCTTTCATGGTAGAACCTTATTTTCAGAATTTTGGAAAAGTAATCTTTTGCACCATGTAGAGACTGAAGTCCCCTGGTCAGGCATTGGAACAGGCTGCCCAGGGAAGTGGTTGAATCTCCATCCCTAAAGGTGTTTAAAGAACGGATAGATGCAGTGCTTGAGGGCATGGTATAGATGGACTTGGCAGTGATGGGTTAACGATTGGACTCGATGACCTTAAGGGTCTTTTCCAACCTTGACAATCCTATGATCCCTTTTCTGGTAGATTCTCACTTAAACTTGAAATAAACTGTTAATCCATCTCATTGTATTCTTTGAGATTTCTAGATTATTTAAGTGAACTGTTGATCCTAGCACGCATTACTATTACCTAGATGAATGCATAATAATTTTGACAATTAGTACTAAAATAATACATAGACTTGTGTTCATCTGGATAAAACATCATAATACAATCAGAGATCGGCATCCAGAAAGGTATGGAAAAGTGCCTCAGCATTCTGGGCTGATTGCTTAAAGTTTAAATTATAGTCATTTTTCTCTTCTCCCGGGAGTGGGAAAGTGTTGAGGCAATTCATGAAGCTGACACAAGGTTGCTTGCTGGTAACAGGAGTGCTTGGGAGGTGTCCCCACTTCCCAAACGTACTTCTGTGTCCATTTTTTGATCCCTCATGATAAAGAAGAAATAATCAGGGGTTTTGTCTTACTACCCTCCAATGGATACTTGATTAGGTTTTTCAGCCTGTACTACTTCTGAGAAATATCTTCAAATATTTCTCATTACTGAAAATAAAATTGCCTTTTGATAAACTAAAAGATCTTATCAAGGGATTTGTAAACTATATGGAATTGCTAGAAAGAGAAAACACATGTGAAATGTTCCAAATACCCCATTGAAGTATTTCTAGTTTATTATGGTGATATTGTTGACAATGAAGAGTACTTAAAAATTAGGAAAATTAGTTGAGCTGGAGGATTGTAAGACAGTCTCTGGAAGTTAAGACCTTTTTCACTAAAATGAGGAGCTATTCCAATTACTCTTTCGTTACATTTTTTTGGTTTTAAACTTAGTTCTTGAGCTATACACCTAAAATATCAAACTAAAAATTATAATCTTTTGTAAACTTCAACTTCATCTTCTTTATTTTCTTTTAGAATGACCAGGTCCTCCAAGGTTTTTCAGTGGACAAAGGAGAATTTACCTGTCCCCTCTGTAGGCAGTTTGCTAACAGTGTTCTTCCTTGTTATCCTGGAAACAACGTGGAAAGAAGCCTTTGGCAAAGTCATAGTAACAAGTGTATGCAAGATCTTGTACAAGAGGTGGAAGATCTTCAAGAACAGCTGGGAACTTTCCCAGTAAGCATCAGTGTAAGGCAGAAAGATCCTTGTTAATTTGCCTCTACCTTTCAGTTTTTACATTATGTTGCATTTGTGACCTCTTAGAAACTCAGCAACCTGGGAAACTTCATTTTCCTCTGTTATGGAAGATAGTATACTGTTGGGGTTTTTTTTAATCAAGAAATTTTAAATATTTACAGCACTTACTGCATTACCTACTAAAACAATTTAAAAGTTATGACAAAATGTGATTAATATAATTTTTTATGGCATACATTTTCACTTTTCTCCATAGTAATTTACATAGAATTGAGTCACATAATATAAAATTCATTTATCATTTTTTTACAATGTACAAACACCAGTATCTTTGTAACTGGAAGCTATTTAAAGAATGTCTATTGAGAACTTTTTAAGGTATGGAGTATTTGTTTCACAGAAAGAGTGATTTGCAGATGCTCATGTATTGCAAAGCTTCATGAGGTCTTTCTGAATGATAGAATTAATTCTATTAAATTTTTCTAGTCTTCCAGTCTTGATGGAGATACTTCGTGTTATTTTCATATGCTTGTGCAATGCAAAAATACTTTAGTGCAAGCAGTGAGAGATTCTTGAACTTAGGAGATGGACAAAACAGTGATGTCTTATATTCAGAACAAATCAGTATAACTTTCAAAATATTTTAACACTCCTGTGAGACACAATATCGGCTTTTAATGCATATTTTTTACATAACTTGCAAATGTGTTTTTATAAATATGAAAGTGCTACGCTTTGTGATCAGCTATTGCATTTCTTCAGATAAAATTAACTAATCTCCTTTTGTGTCTTTCTTCATAGTCTGAAACCAATCTCAGTAAAGAAATGGAATCTGTAATGAAAGATATAAAAAGTACTACACAGAAGAAGTATACAGATTATAGTAAGACTCCTGGGTCACCTGACAATGATTTCCTGTTTATGTATTCAGTAGCAAGGTGGGTATGGTTTTTTTCTTTTGTGTTTTTTACTAATGGTATTACTCACCAAATAGTTTTCTTCTTTTCAAAAACAAACAAAAATATCCATTCTCTTCAAAAAGTACTTTTTGAGTACTTAGTATATCAAGGTTACATTTTCTAATTTTCATATGCAGGCATGTGCAAGATGGAAAGGTGTGCCTTTAAGTTCATTTTTAGTATATGCAGCAGTGGCACAAAACCTGGACAACATTTACTTATGCTTACTTCGTTTTCTTCTTTATTCAAAGTTTTGCTTTCCATATATCAAAATTTTATGTTGAATTTCTTTTTCTACTGTCCTTTCCCAAACTGTCAAATCTTCTCTACTATTATTTAGCAGCATAAGATTATTTCTGTATCACTGCCATATTACTGGCTTTTAAATCACAGGGTGTTTTTTAATCTCTCCATCAGACATAAGTTTTATTTACATAATAGGGATCACAGAAGGAGCCTTTTCTACATCAGCAACCAGGAATCTCTCTATGTGAGTAAGACTTCTAAAAAAATGTCAAAACTACCAGAATTTTCTTTGTGATGTTTGATTCCAGTTTTATAGCTGTCAGCATCACGGACACCGTCTCCAAGAAAATCAAACAGTCCCTCCTTCCATCTATACCAGTAATGATAAAATACTCTGAATGGTTAATCTGTTCAGATTTACTATAAAACATAATTCTGTATCAGTTGAAGTGGTATCTGCTATACAAGGATAAATAATGTTGAGATTTTTAGCAATTACATGTTTGGTCAATATAACTTAAAATCCTTCTAAAAATTCAAAGGACCCAAAATGAATGTTTCAGATATAAAA
Organism: Podiceps cristatus; assembly: GCA_000699545.1. NCBI lineage: Eukaryota > Metazoa > Chordata > Aves > Podicipediformes > Podicipedidae > Podiceps > Podiceps cristatus. Next base: position 17,652 of record KL267155.1, read on the forward strand.
GTATGATTACTTGTAATCGTAACTTCACATGCCATTTAAGGTACAAAAATGGTTTTATAGTATATTTCTCAGTGTGATGTTACATAATTTAAAAAATGCTAGCTGAACATATTTTAAATACGTATTTTATGATTTTTGTATTAACACCCTAAGCCAAGATTTTTGTTTTCATTCCAACAGTTAAAAATACCTCAAACCAGAACAGCATTTCATTGCTGCCTGCAGTGCTTGAGAGAAATTGACCACCAAGATTAGGATGTGCCACCTGTACTCATTGTGACCTCTTCTTGTTAGGTTAGACTGGTGTCAGCAATTTTCCATTTATCCATGGCTGAAGGATCTCAAGTGTTGGATCCAGCCTTCCATATTGTTACCATAAGTCGTAAGATCACTTATGAGGGTGCCTGGCAGATCAGCTACAAAATGATTATTTTCTCTTGCCTTTCAATTTAGCAATCCAGATTTACAAGCTTCCACTGTTTGATAACTGCAGAAGAACTACAGGTTAAAAAAATAATCTTTTAAAAAGACGTTTTAATACAGCCTCGCAGTTTGTATTTATGGAAAAAATTATTTAAGTGAGCTGGTCTTTTCCCACAGTGAAAGAGTTTTCTTCGCATGCTTTTTAGTATGTATTAAGTATCCAAACAATGGACTATCCACAATTTAAAGTACAGACTGAAGTAACCTGCTTTTTGAAAGTTATTTCTATCGTTCAGCCTGGTTTTTTCCTTGTTCTTTTCCAGTTCTTTTTGAGGTAATGATACCCTTGTGTTTCTTACCAACCAGTTACCTTTGAGCATTTCTAGTTTCATAAATTCCAAAACATTTTATTGTTTTTGGTCAGATCATCTACAGCTGTTATTCATTTCTTCCTGGTATTTAATCTAGCATACAGATAAAGTGGTCAAGATGTTAAGTAGCCCGTTTAAATAAGCATTTGAATGCAATGATATTTTTATTGACTCCATATATTTGCAAGTGAATTAAACACTCTTAATCTTCTTATAACTCGTGTTCCATTTTCAGTCAGAAAATGGCATCATCTGGAGTCGTCTTAGGATGCTAGTTTACAGCTGGAGGCCCGCTTTGAAGTGGATTTCTGCATGCTGGAATGGGACTACTACTGGTTAAATAAGATGTAGCCGCTTGCCCCGGCTTATCTTTTCTGCTTCAGGAGAATGGGAGCTCACTTTTGTTATTTCTCTCTTGCTTACCCAGACACGGATGTCACTGGTAGCAGAGAAGAGAAATTACAAGCAAATTCCTTACCACCTCGTGGGAGAGCTAGCCCCTGCCTGTTTTGCTAGCGAAGAGGGGTTCAGGGTCAGGGCATCCTGATTTACAGAGCAGTTCCTTACCTACCTCCCCCTTTCC
>KL267155.1:19059-32599 GCA_000699545.1 Podiceps cristatus
AAATTTACGCCCTTGTTGTATGCATGCCTCCTTGTCTTTGCTGACATCTATGAGATGACTATAGTGTGTCATTCACAAAAAACATCATTTCTGGCAGTATCTTGGAGGATTGTTTCCGTATTGAACAGCAATAGGTCTTGTGCTTTTGCTGGCTGTGTAAACAGAGCTTTTGGGTTTGCTGTCAGCTGTGTATAGACTAATATAAGAACCTTGTGTTCTTTCCTTCCCGTCTGTGTCTCAGTATCTGGGTTTCTTCATATATATGTTGTCTTTGTAAAGTGAAGTGGAAAAAATGGCAGTGCTTAACTTGATTCTTCTGTCCCAGTAGAAAGAGGAAGTCCATCCAAATAGGTTCCTTTTTCTGGAAGGGGCATTGCATTTTTACTTCCTGCTCTGTCCTGATATGAATTCTGAGAAATATGCAATCACCTCCACCCCTCACCCCCAATATGTTCACCCCTTCTTGTGGGCTTTCATTACAGGAAGTAGGGCTGGTTTTTAATCAGGACTCTGTACAGCTGAGAAAAATCCATCTTCTCAGTTTTTTCCTGTGAGTGAGGAAGATAAAGCCAGTGTTCTACAAAATTTGTTGCTTCAATGAATGATGCAAAGATTTCTAGATAGAGGAAACAGTCACTCATATAGATTTTCTTTCTCCTTCTCTTTCCGTCATGTTGAGGGGGCTAAGATAGCAAAGGAGGCTTTCAGAGACCGCTATGTGTTCCACTCTTCTATCAGCTGCCCCAAGTTTTTTTTCACTGATGAGAGAATAGGCACCAATAGCTCTGCTTTTCTTCAGTAGAGGACAGATGGTACTCAGATCCTCAAGGTAGAAGGGACCATGAATTGGGGGGGAGATACACTAGTCTCTTTCAAAAACGTGTTAGGGCTGTACCTGATGGAGAACATTTTATAAAGGAGAAGTGTTCAGTTTCACAGAAGACGCTTTCTCTACTGGGCACTTCTATCCCAAAGTTTATGTATGTTTTGATGTCTTAGAGGAAAAGGCTAATATTTACATTTCTGAGTAAGCTGAACTGTAAGCTGCTGTCTTTCAGGAGCTGGGGCAATGAAGAATTGTGGGAGGTGGGAGTTGGTATGATACATGTGATGGAGTATATGCTTCCAGAAATCTCTCTCCATACATTCCTTATAGCAAAAAGTACGATATATAACACCTCATACATATCAAGAAGAGTTATTTCAGAATTGTCCCTGATGTTTGTTTTGCAAAATTGTACGTATTTCTTGGTAAAAGGGAAAATTTAAAATTCTAGATCCAGAAAATTTTCTTAAGCATTCAGATAGTGGTTTTGATTTAAATCTTAATTATCTTGGTTTTAATGGAAGGCTGCCATTAATTTTGTTCTAGAAATCAGTTATTAGAAGGTTTGTAGAAATAAAATACACTGGTTTTCTTTATATTTCCATGATGAGCTAGCACATGCTGGTCTACAGTTGCTATTTTGTCCACTAATGTGAAATCCATGTCCCTGCTTCTTTACTGGTAGATTTTTAGAAGTTCAGTGAGCACTGCAAATCGCCCGAAGAGTGGAAAATTCCCCTGTCACACAGATGCCCTTATCAGCAGCAACCAGATGGAGCTCTGAGCAGGCACATTATCAATGTTAAATTGCCTTCTCTGAGTAGAGAGGATTAAAGCATTCCTTCAGAAATGGGTGGCATAAGCTGCAAACTTAGGGATAGTAATATTCTGAAATGTTACTATTTTAAAAACATATGAAAGTATCTTAACAAACACTGCATATCAAAAATGTATTATTCTTTCAGGCTGATGGAGATGAAATTCTTAAAAAATAATTTGTTTTGAATAAAATAGTCATCCTGTAGTTTCTTCTTAAATATGTGTGTGTGGGCGTGTGTTCTTAGCTATATTATGTGCCTAAAATTCTAGAATAGCTTTTAATATGTATTCAGTTGCATTATATTGAACCTAAAATTGTTTGATTTTTAAAGGACAAAATATGTTTAGTCTGAGCTTTGCAGTTTAGATTGAATTAGCAAAATAACATTTCAGAATAATAGAATTGCATTCCTTTAATTAAACTAAAGGAATATATGTTGACTTACTAAAACAAAGTCTCAGAGTACATAATATAAATTGTTTGCTCCACGCCTTGGGGGTAAAAGATAATGCAGTACTGAAACATCCAATTCCAAAATTAAACAAAGCTATCAAATTTGGCCTAAGCAATTGGTGCCTAAGTATCAGATTACAATAATACTAAGAAAGAAAACATCAATGTGGCATGCAGAGATTTAGTGACACAACTCCTGTTTCATGCTAATGAAACAGTGAATACCAGTGTTTCATTCAGAATTAACCTCCAAGGCTTTTATGAACTAACTTATCTATAAAGGTCAGGGCTTCCATTATGATTTAGACTGTTTTCATACTTCGTTACTTGATGGCATATCCATTGTACTGTCTGTTTGTTTAAAGCAAAACAAAAGCTCTGCCAATAAAGAGAACACTTTTCAGACATATCTGATTGATTGAAATTTATCCAATCTGTATATTGTCTTTTCGGATTTGCACATAAATTCCCTTATTATCAAGGAGTTGTGTGTGCATACAGAAAAAAGCCTCAGAATTAACACTTCTATATTCTTCAGTCACAACTGTAGCAGCTCTCAATATAGTACTTGCAAATCAAAGAACTTAAAATTGCATATGGCAATATCTTGATAAAGTTTGCTTTATTCTGAGTCATGTTTTGGCAGTATCCCATGCTAAAGATTAGTTCACAGCAATCTTTTATTTAGTGTAAACTGGGAGTTTGTCATGACTCTTTCATGCTCGTAGAAGCTTGAATAATGCTGTTCCATTCAACACCGTTATGTTTTTTGTTGCAGAACAAACTTGGAACTTGAGCTGGTCCATCGAGGGGGCAATTTATGTTCAGGAGGTGCAAGCACAGCTGGGAAGAGATCATGTTTAAGTAAGTTTTATGTTATGAAGCACAATATAAAATATTAGAATATTGCATAAAGATGTCTAGTTCTAATGTTCTCTAAGTTATGTCAACTTTTGTCTTTTAAGAAACTTTTTTTTGCCATAATGAGTTTTTGTTGCAATTTGAGAAATTTGAAATCTAATTTGCACAAATTATTCTTTAGAGCTGTTCATGTGTTGTGAGTATAATCTATTTAGAAATCAGTTGGCATCGTACCCATGTAATATTTTTTTATAATTTCACATTTTTATGAGTAAAACTAGAAGTATTTTAAGGGTAAAACAGGAAAGTTTTGTTTTGCCCTGGCTGTTGCTAGTAATCGTAAAGAAATTTGTTTCTCTGAGTGCTAATGTAGCTCATGACTAGGTTTCATACTTGGAAATCTACCATGTCCCATGTCTTTATCTTCCCTAGTTCCTTCTCTGACAGGACAGTTTTGCAAATTTTCTGTGGTAGAAACTCTCAAAATCTTCATTGTTCCAAAACGATGTTTGACAAATAAAGCATTTCTGGTGGAGAGAAGTGCTTTTCTTTTTTTTTTTTTCTTAACATAAAATCTTTGTCTTTTACTGGAATATAAAATGTTAGGAATGGATATATTTTAGAAGTAATCTAAAATATAATACTTTTTGTTTCTCTTATGCATGAGATAATGAGGTGTCTCTCTTGTGATTAAGTATACCACTCTGTATTAGTCTTGTAACACTGTAAAGTTTGTTGATTAGATATTGCAGAAAACAGAGTATATTGTCCCAGGTGAGCTGTTACAGGAGCAAGCGTCAAGGAAGATGGTGGGAACAAATAGGTCAAGAGCTGGTTTAGTAGATTGCACCATGAGGGCAGCTGCTCTTGGGAAGCACAATTAAGAATGATTAATGTAGCTGTTAGTGTCAGTGACTGAGTCTGTGCGAGAAAAATGATGAAGAAAATTTGACTGTAAAATTGCCGTTACAAGGTTTAAAGTTTTGTATGTGTGTTTGCATGACTAAACCTTATGCAACCAAAAGTGCAGACAGTCCTATTTACTTAAAAATCAAGTCCTATTTGAAGACCACGTTAGAGTTTTAAAGTCTATGACTTTGAAAAGTCTCTTGGGCTTAGGGGATAATTATGATATATAACAATTGTACAAGTCTTATTTCTCTGTTTTATAAAGTTAGAGAGATCTCTGATGCTTTGCTTTTTGTTTTCATTGTTTTGTATTTATAGAACAGCTTCAGAACACAATATTAGGGCAGAATAATTAGGACTTCCCTGTAAAACTCTTGTATCTCTCTTTAACTTGTGTATATGTGTTTTTTCTCTGCCGTTGTTACTCTGGTAAACAATTCCACAAAATTAAAAAGTTGTCTATAAATGAATTTATAGTTTAGTTCTTTCTTCCTTTTAACTTTTAAGTAGTTCGTTCATTCTTTCTTTCTGGCTCTTTTATTTTCTTTTTTCCTTTTTTCTTTCATAATAAGGATAGGATTAGGGTGTTTTAGGGAAGGATTACATATTCTATCACCTTGCCCTCTGGCTTCAGTTTCCCTGTATAGCAGCTCCTTATCCTTACGCTTCCCACAGATAGGAGTCTGGCGTTTCAGCATCGACTGCATTAATGGGAAGTACACTTATTTGCAAGTGGACATCAAAAATGTATTTAATGCTTGTGTAAGCATGCCTTAAATAAAATGTCCAGCACCTTCTAACTTCTGTGATGGTTCTAACCATTGAGAAACCCTATTGTTCCACTGAGGATTTTTTCTTTGTTTGGGGGTGTTTTGTCCTCTTGTTTATTGCATTTTGCATTGTGTTTTGCATTTGTAGATGGCTCAGCGGTGTCATCTGTCTTGATTATGATGTTAGTATCACTTTAATCGGTGCTTTTAGTATTTTTGTAAGCACCTAAAGTCATCTTGACATGAAACACTTTCTAAACTCTTCATGCTCCTTCTGTATCAAATTTTTCAACCACAATGATAGAAATTATTGTCTCCATTTTATCAATATGGCCAGTGATACTTGGAACCTCTAAGCATGGTTCATTCCTGTAGGAAGAAAAACCCAGTTCTTTTATGAATTGCTCAGTTGCAACTGTCTACTTCCTGTATTCTATTAATGTGAATACAGTTGCAAAGATTCCTACCCAGCTCTCTGCAGCCACAGAACAGAAAAAGAATAAAAGTAGTTTTCCGGAATGCTTTTTGTCTTGATACAGTGGGTTTATGTCATTGGTGGTTTGGTTTTATGTTGTTTTCTTTTTTACTTAGGAGCTGGCAATCTGCAGGTCTTTGGTGCCCATCCATTCATGCTAACTTTGAAAAAGCAGTTTTTGTCACCAAGAGATGCTCCTAACTATTGCCTAAAAAGCTTGGTATGCCATTCATACCTAGCATGGGAGAGGCAAAGATAGATACCATTAGAATTCTATTGCTAAAGTTGATTTCATACACTGGCAAGTTTGGTGTTGAGGATAATTAGCTGTTTCATCAGCAATTAAGGCTAAAGATTTTGTAAAGACTGTTCACATCTTAATGCCTTAATAGGCTTTTCCTGACCTTCACATTTATTTTTTCTTTTCTTCACTGATTCCAATCTAGTGGATCAGTGATGAATGGGAAGACGCTGTCAGCAGGCCTTTGCTGCTGCTGTTGCTAAGTGAACTACATAAACCTCTACAATGAGGAAAAAGTTCTCAATCTCCTTATTAACAGTGAAGTCCCATCTGGTTGTTATCAGGTGGGTTTTTTTACAATCTACATTCTTCTTGATAGTCCCAGCAAACTTTGGGAGAAGAGGAGCATAATGTCTCTAGTCTGGTAAGATCTTCATACAGCAGTTGAGACAAGGAGGCTTTCAGTTCCACTTGTGGTGAACTGCAGTGTCACTGTGCTTTGTGATCTTTTGACATTGTAAATATGGATACTATTTTATAGAATAAAAAAAGAGAAGATTGGATTAAAAGAAAAATTGATGACAATTTTCTTTGTCATCATTATTAGTACAGCACGTTTTGTACACTGTGGAAGTGGAATTAATAACAGAAAAAATCCTCTGATTTCAACTTTGATTTGAGATTTGACTTTACAGTCAAGAGACTGGAAAAGGGAAAGAAGGAGGGAAAAAAAAAAAAGGACAGCAAAACTTATGTATAAATTTGGGATCACTTTGGCAAAGACTAAACCAAGATTACCAGTGAGACCAAAATTTACACTTCTGTGTAACTTCCTGAATAGCTCATTTTTGACAGTTCAGCACAGCATTTTTTTATAAGTTCTGCTGTTTCTCTGTCAAGTCCTTATCTGTTCATCTCTCTGAATTTTGGCTTCTTTTGTGCTGTGCATACCACACTAGACCTGAAAAGAGCTGTGAAATCACCTTTATAGACTCCTGCTTTATGTACTTTAGCATAGCAAAATATTTTTAAAAGCTTTATCAGCATCTGTAAATTCTGTGTGCTTTAATACTAAAAATGGTAAGTAATGCAACTGCAGGTGCTCATGCAGGCAGTCTCAATATATAGACAAAATACCCATTATCTTTGGTTTTCTTATGAGAGGAGTAGCATTAGAACATTTCCTCCAATAGCTTCAATCTCAGTGCAAAGACAGTGTTGTATCCTTTGAGCTGCTCTTTTCATAGTACTGATTCCAACTGAGTGTATTGCTCCTCTCACACAACACAGTAATGCTGAGAAGTAGAGCTGGTATAGAAAAAGTTGAAAAGAATGTACCAAGAGCAGCAGTGTATGGAACAATAGATTTATATTTGTAACTTTTAGAAATGGAATGGGAACACTAATATGAATCTGAGTTCAAGCTAATGTCTACCTGCTGATCTAGATGATTCCATTACATGTTTTATATAAGCTTTACATGTATTCTGTGAAAACAAAGAGAATGAGTGCTGCTTCAGTGTAGGTAATATTTGAGTTATATGAACGTGTTTTAAAGCCAGTAATAATCTTGTCCTCTTAAATGTCTAAGGCTTGAAATCCTACCAAGCCCCTGATGACTTGCAGCAATAAGTCAATTCAAATTTTGTGATTTTTATATTTATTCATTTTAACTGGATGAGGAGGACCATATTCAAATTCTTTTCACTGTTTAATTATCATTATTTGTTATCAATAAACCTGTAATTCTTTTTGTTGTGACTTCATAATTATTATTCTCTAATTTTGTTGCTGCTGTGTTTTCTAAAATTAATATTCTTCTGCCAAATTTTAAGAATGTTATTTTGGAGACTGAGCTATAGCCCACTTACAAAGGGGGGCTGTCCTGGAGAGAATTGGCCATAAGATACACTGTGAGCGGTGGAGGGGTTTGGGATGCCTGGAGGGGTGATGGCCTTCCTTTCCATTCTTCACAAGACTAGCCAAGGTTGTTTGTGGGCCATTGTCATCTTAATGTTCTGCTGCTGCTTGGGTTTTTTTGGGGTGGGTTGGTTGGTTGGTTTTCTTCCTGGTTTTGGTTTTGTTTGTTTGTTTTAAAAAGTGTAATTTTTAAGCTTTAAGTAAGGTATAAGAAAATAGGAGGATATTCTGTATTTTTGTTTATGTTTTGGAATGATGCATTCACACAAATACAAAAGAAAAAAACCCCTCTGGTATTCATTTGGCCCAAGGCAGGCTTCTGACTTCTGCCAGTGCCCTAAGGATAAGAATGGGGTGAAACACCAAGCACTTGGTACACAAAGAAGTTGCCAGGTCTAGATTTTCAGTGCTCTGGTGTTTTCCTTGGCCTTCTCCAGTACTCCGTAATCATAGTAAATTTGAGGTAGGGGAATTGGAGTCACTTGTGGTGTAAAACAGAAAAATATTTGTGAAGAAACAAATCTTTGTATCTTCCTCTAACTAGTCTCTAGTTTTTGCTCATTATTGGGAGTCATGTCAGCAATGCTGGTAGGGAAGCAACAGGCCGATGGGGACTTGAGTGGCAGGAGGCAGGGGGCCAGCCCTCTGCAGCTGGGTGCCCGGTAGGAGCCGGTGTTACGCCTTGGTTTCCCCAGCTCTGGAAACAAGCATGGCCATGTGCATTGGCTTGGAGTGTCTTGGTACTGCTCAGCCACTTCATAAAAAATACTTCATAAAAGGTCATTGTAACTGTATCTTATTACCTGCTTCCTACCTTTACATTTACATTCTAAAGATGTTTTCTTGCAAAGGAGCGCTAGCTGCCTTCATCACAAACAGGGAGTACAAGACTGCTAAACTGAATGTTTCTGTTCAGATTCAGTCAATGTTAGAACCTGTCTCGATTCCATAAATGTTACACACTTGGAGATTACCAATAAATTCTCCAGTGCTAGAATTTGATGCTAGCCTACTTAATTTCTTATTGGAAAAGAGCTATTAAAGGAACAAAGGGTTAATTAATTATTCTAAGCTTTGCTTTTTCCCACACCACACCACACACACACACACACACACACCCTCCCCGCATAACTGCCCATTTCTACTCGAGGCAAGGAGCAGTACAGGAAAAAAAAAGACATTCTTTAGTAGAGGAGAGGCAAGAGGGGAGGACGGGATACTTTCATGGGTTTCATCCAAATATAACTATACTGGGGAGTTTTTTATTATTTTGATGAAATATCAGTCTATTTTCAGAGTTTTGAAGTTTGTCAGCAAAGCAGTGTTTTGCTAGAATCTCTTGCCAGGAGAAAAGATGACTTAGTTTGTCCTCATTGACTGTTTTTATTCAGAAAGCAGGTGACAGCAATCAATTCCAATGCCATCTACATCTCCAATTATTTTACAAACCCCAGGAGCTAATTACAGCCCTCAGGCTCTGGCAGTCAGCTGACTTCATCATGCGACTTTTTTGGCCATTGCATACCTCTGAGTAATTGTCTATTTATGGAAAATAAATTAATAGCTGCTATTTCTACTTTAAAAAGAGGACCTGTGAGTGAGTGTGTAGGTTGAGCAAGTGGGTTCTAAAGAGAAGAGAGAGATTAAGGGAACAGGAGGCAAAAGGATCACTTGAAAGAATAAAAGCAGGGGGGGAGAAGATGGCAAGATACTAAGGGAAAAAATTAAAATGAAAGGGGGGAAGGAAGCAGGAACCTAGAAAACTGAACAGGAGAAGCAAGCATGGGAGCAAATAGCAAGATATTGTGTGGCAGGAAGAAAAAAGTGAGCAAAGTCATGGGAAATAGTATTTTTAAATATTATTTAAATGTAAATCTATGAAGCTAAAAATGCATTTCTCCCAAACTGTAACTATATTATAAACACGGATAAAGTGAAGTCTGAGATTCTTATTGTACGTACCTCTCTGAAAATGCTGTGAACATAGATGGTGCCTGCCTTCTTGACTCACTTAAGGGAAGAAAGGATTAGAGGTTATCTTTATTTGTGATGATTGTATGATTCACAGAGAAATGCAAAACTATTAATTTTCATATGTCATACTGCATTAAAGTGCATGAATAATAAACTAAACTTATTCAAAGGATGTGTTTTGCAAATGATATTTTTGACAGAGTGAATGTACAGAAGGTTTTGAATTGATGAACATCAGCAAACTTAGCCTGAAGGTTGTGGAGAAAACTCTATGCCATTATAAAGACCATTGCTACTTCAGTGTTGTTGTGGTGTCGTCAGAAGTTTGGGGGGTTTTCTCTTCCAAAAGTTACCTACAACATAACCTTATGAAGGAAAAAAATATCCTTTATGAAGAGCCAAGGTGATCCTGCTACAGACCAGAGCTCCTAGCAACTTTAGGTTAATTTCAAATATTATGTGCACGGAATTTAATTGTGAGAAAGAAGAATAAAAGCTGCATGTTAAAAGTGTATCAGTCTCTGTTTAGGAGAGATGTTTATGAAGTCACTGCTTATCACATAAACTGGACAGGGAAGTGAAGTGAGCATGAAACCTTAGAAACGTAACAGCATATGAAACAGGATTTTTAAAAAGACCTATAATTAAGTATGTGGACCTGGAGTTTTACAAGCACTAAACAACTGAAATCTGGTCAAACAGCCTTTCTTGGTTTCAGAATTTCAGGAGAAGAAAAAAATATTTTTTTTTTTGTACATGGGCATATGTTCTCTGCTTTCTATTGAAATCTTACTTCTCTTCAAAACCTTTTTTAAAAAAATAAATAAAAAATATTTAAAAGATAGTTGTTATGGTACCAGCTTATTTGGAATGAGATGACAGACTTTTCAGATTTTTGTAAAATAAATTATGGCAACTTAATGTAAAATACTTCATATTATTGTAGATAATAATCAGCAATCTAACTTCTGCACCTTTCAGATCAGCTGTTCCACGTGTTGGCCATGCACATGCGCCTCTACAGTATAGACTCTGCATACAATCCCTGGAGAAAACTAACCCAGCCGATGCAGGATAAAAATTCAGAGCAAGTATTTTAATTTACCAAATATCAGTTTTACCTTGTGAAAGAAACATCCTTACAGAGGGACTTTGGGTAGCTTTCTGTCTTAATTTAAATTCTCTATGAGGTAAGCTGATTAACTTAACATCTAAAAATTGTATGTATATATTTGTAAAAATAATTTTTCAAATTTCTTTTATGTAAAACGAGACTTTCCAGTTTTGACTTAAAGCTTAAATATACCACTTGCAAGCTTAAGCACGGGCAAATTTAATAGTATTGGGTACTTGGATAGGTGCACTGCTGTTCTTGGCACGGATGCTAGACAAAATTTACATCAAGGTTAAGTTCATAAATTGTTTATTGAAAGTTGGGCAATGATTAATAGCTGTTACAGAAATAACAAAAGGAGGCCTAATATATGTGAAAAGTAATTCTATTTGAAACTATAAATTTTAATCATGCCTGTTATTTTCAACAAGTTATTTACCTGAGTTTGCTTTTAAAACATTGACCGTACATGTACAACTGTACAAGGATAAACAATATAATAAATTGAGTGTCATGTATCCATGTTCCACAAAGATGGAACTCCCTACTTGACTTGACCCTTCACTTCCAGATGCTATCTTGACTGTGAGAAGAACGTTTCTTATCTAAAACCAGATGATTGTTTTTCCTTGTAAGACAAAAAAAGTATTTTTTTTTTCTCACTTGGTATCTTGAGCACCTTTTTCATAGCTAAGTTCTCCACTTTGTACCTTGCAATAATGTTGAAAAAACTGTCTTTTTAGTGCCTGTGCAGCTGTGTATTCATCGGTATGTTTCTAGGAGCCTGAGGTGGAAAGCGTCATGGGATTTCAAAAATTGATCTAGGATAGTGATGCCACAATCCTAATCTGCAAATGAGGAAAAATTAGTAAAATGTTTGTGCATGCTTCTAGTTGGAGATTTTGCTGTTCGTCCTCTTGGACCCAGGTCGTCTTTTGCAGTCAACATCAGGTTATTGCAGTAGTTCGACTAGTTTAAGACATTAGTTTATAAACTATTAGCAGAACAAAGCGTCAAGAATTTCATAACCTGAAAATGTATGTTATTCAGCATGCATTCATACTACTTTTAGAGTATGTTTTCATGTGATTCTGCCCTGACCTAGATTGAGCAGTGGAACAAGGTTAATAAATTTGGTGTATGGTTGACTGAGTTATACCAGGCAAAATCAGGATTGTGTTGATACACTGCTGAGAGTCAGAATGGCAGTGGGACTGACCATGCACGTCTCATTTTGGTATTTGAAGAGCTTGCTGGCTTTGGAATCAGCTGTTAGCAGAGGGGCTGCTTTTTCTGCAAATGCAACTTTTTTTTCCCCTTACAGACTTGATGGAATTCACCGTGCATTGGTCATACCAAGGTTAGATAGCTGCAACTTAGATTGCATTAGGCAATATTTTGAATCAAGTAGAAATGAATGGTATTGTAGACCGTAACGGCTTGCTTTGCAGGAGGTGTTGCATGTTGAGGACACATTTGAGCAGTTCTGTTGTCTTCTGCACTGGTTTTTAAGATTTCTTGGTAGACTTGCTAATGTTGGCTTGGCACTAAGTCCTAAATGGTTGAAGAAGCTATAACTTTTTGCCATGAAATAGTTTACTGTTGGGATGCATAGATACAATCAAGCTGGTATTTTTTTGCTCACTCCTTGGAACATTTTTCTACCTTAGACTTCAGGCCCCAGAAAGCTGCAGAGGAGGCAACTTGGGGATGTGTTTTTAATGTATCAATTAGAGTATAAGATGGAGATATTATATTTTAGAAATTTGTAGTAGTTGTTTTACTTGAAGATGGTATGCATATGATGAGTGTATATGATCTAATTGCACACTTCCTTTGAGAAATCCAGAATAGCGATTTTTTTTTCACGTACAGGAAAGTGTGCTCATAGCAATTAGAAGGTGATACACTGCTGTAAACTGAAAAAGATTAAGAGGGTGGTGGAGAAATACTACTGCGGATATAAGGTGTGGATAGCACTCTGCCATTTTGAAGCTAACCAAGTAATCTGAATCATCAGCCAGACTGGTACATGAAACTTTAAGGAAAGACTTGTAGGGGGAAAAAAAAAGTCAATGAGAGGAAAAGATCTATATTATCTGACTATATTACTGTGATTCCAAACAATTGAACATCAGGAAAACCACAGGACCAAAATAATTTTAAACCATCATGCTATAGTTTTCTATTTATTTTTTACTTAAAGTTATTAATTCATTTGAAAGCAGGTTTCCAGAGAAGTTAATTGCATCTTTCTTTATGTAAAAAGGTAATTTTCAAAACTAAAAAAGAAAATAATATATGGGATACAAGTGCTATTGCATTACCTTTTCACACTTAATTGTAGTTACTTTATTTAAATACGTAAATGTTTGCAATTAAAACTACCTAGATATAGAGCTCACGGTTTTTAGCTTGGTTTTCCACAACCCGGCTATCATTATTCATAAATTGTGCCTTAGCTTTCATGTGTCTGGGAGAAATAATCAAAGTAATTTGTAAAGACTCTCACAGAATTGCTCTACTATACTTCCCAAAGCCCCTGGTTTTGCCCAGTGTCGTCATCTACAGCTGTACCTAGATCATGCCGTAGCTGAAAATGGCAGCTGAGAGGAAAGATAGGAAGGAGCTCATGCAGTCACACCAGGTAAAAGAGAAATAAGGAAATGCTGAGCAAGAAGATACCCTATCAAAAAGGGCCTAAATAATGTGAACTCTTGGAAGGAAGGGGGAGGGAAAAAGATAAAGCGTAAGTCTGATGAACTGTGAATGGTATAGTGGATTCTTTCTCCTTTGCAGTTCCTGTTGTCAAATTTAATATACACTTGGTCCCACAGGCTGTGCTCAAGCAAATCGTTCTACTAGGGGCAGATCTGTTTTCAAGGGTGATCAAATAAACAATTACTGTGGTGTAACTGGGGAATAATAGCTTCTGGCAGGGGGCAGAGAAAGAGCAGCTGGGGGCAGTAATTCCTAAACCCAGATGTGAATTTAATGGACTACTCCAAATAGGCAGTTTCAGGAATGGCAAACCTGAAACAAAAGGATATACATTTTTATAAATTTACATCTCTACGAAGGCTGAATTTTTTTGTGTCTCTCTTGACAGACAAAACATGTTGGCAAAGAAGGATCTTTGCAATAGAAGCACTTAGAATCATAGAATCATAGAATGTT
>JMFS01049845.1:0-10110 GCA_000699545.1 Podiceps cristatus
AATCCTGTGATCCTGTGATCCTGTGAAGTGGAGGTAAACAATCTATCTGCCTTTAGAACAACAACTACAATATCAGCAGAACTAAATAAGACTACTGGACCTCAACAAACAGCTGTAGTTGTTCAATGAATTTAATATATTGTCACAGGAAAGAAAAAGCCCTAATCAGAGACAGTACGTCTAGATACAGCTGAAGAGACATTAACTTAATGATGCAAATTAAGTAGATTGCAGAGATTATACCAAGCACTGACTAAACAACATAGAAAAAAAATCTAATACATTAAAGCAAATAAGCTTAAAAGGATCGTCCATGCCAACATTAATACAGAAACCTTTCAAAAGCCAAAGATAACACACACCTATACAAAGATTTTTGAGAATCTGTTATAATTTTTCACAGAAAGACTATATTGTGTAAATTACAGCCTAACATTGTTTGTCAGGGAAGATTTAACTTAAAAGTGCAAACTACAAAATGTAGCTTAATTTTTAAGTCTCTTTTAATTATATAAGGTATTACGTCCTGTTAAAAATAAAATATTTTTATACAATCTCATTAGACAACTGTGCATTTGGCTGTACCTGGTAAAATCCAGACAATTAAAATGTATGACATCTTGACAAACAGCTAACATAAATTTTAATCGATACATCATATACTACTGCTGCCTTAATGTGACCTCATTTTAATGACCACTAGAGGATGCTATGAGAACAATTAGAGAAGAAACACACCCCCCCCCCAAAAAAAAACTCAAACCAAAACCCCAAACAAAGAAAAAACCTCAAAAAAACCCAACAGAGACTGTACCTTGCCTATAAAATAATTTCATTTACAAAAAAATGACTGTTTAGGAAGTGTTCCAAGGTTGAAACTAGAAGTTGTCTCATTAGCTTTTCAGACATTTGGCAAAAAAAATGAACCTCAAATTCATGAACATGCATGCTTTCAAAAATAACTAAAAGTAAGTTTACATCCTTCTTCAGTGTGCCAGAACATTTTATTTTAGACAAGGTTACAGTATTTAAAGTATCCTTGTGTTTACAACTAGGAGACAAGGAACAGCTTTCCAACCAAGTGGACCATTTGATGAATACTCCTTTGGGTATCACAATTCATAAGAAAATAACCTCAGAATTACAGTTTTATAGATGGTAAATTATTCAGTTGCATACTTACTTCATCCATCTTCATGCAAGTGCCAAAATCTGCCAGCTTCAGATGCCCGTATTTATCTAACAGCATATTGTCAGGCTTCACATCTCTGTGTATCAAGCCCATGGAGTGAATTGCATCAAGAGCAAGAACAACTTCGGCTGTGTAGAACTTAGCCCATTTCTCAGGCACATCGTAATTGCTCATAAGGTTTACAAGATCTCCACCTGGCATGTATTCCATTACCATGTACAAGTATTTGTCATCTTGAAAGGCACAAAATAGCTGCAACATTAAAAAAAATGGGGAAAAAAAGAGGAGCAATTACTTTTCAGAGACAGCTAGGAAAGAGAACGAAGTGCTTTATCTTGGAATTTCATCAAACCTGAGCATATACTTTCAAGAGTGATGTAAAGTAACTTTATTTTTTTATATTCAGATAATCTACATTTTCTATTAATTATGACAGTACTTTGAAATTTACTGAACTTTGACATAACATCATTTTCATTTTTAAGGAAGTGAGTAAGATTTCCAGATTATTTTAGTAGTATGAGCCATGTCTATATATCCATGCTTCTTGGCATTAAAAAGTATCACTGAGTCAAAATGAAAAATATCAAATCTGAGAAAGGGAGCAGCATGTATTGATTTAAAAATAGCTCAACAGTGAACAGTATCTTAGACTGTTTCTAAATTTCATATATTATAAATCTCCTTATCTCTGTACATATTTAGAAAAACATTTGTCACTACTGATTTTGTCCTAAATCAACACATATACTGAAAAATGAAAGAAAAACAAAAAAATGTTCCTGAAGACAACTACAACACAATACAAGGAAATTGTAAAATAATGGTCCGGTATAGGTTGCAGCTAGTATGTCTCCTACGGGCATGATAGTGAAATAAAGTTTAATCTTTTAAAAATGTATTTCATACCTAGAATGCTGAAGTTTTAGAGATTTCACCCAGGGATCACCAGGTCTGAAAACGGCCAAAACCAGCAAAAAGCATTACTATCAAATGTTCAATGACTGGTATGGAAAAGTCTCTGAAAGTCTCTCACCTTATTTCTCAGCCAATACTGCTCCTTTACATTAAAAACTAAAATCATTCACAACTTTAAGCTACGCACACAAAATTCAAAGGCAATTGAAAACGAGGATGAGTAGAAAGGAGGAAATCAGAAACAGGGAGTTTGCGGAGGATGATGAACCATGAAAGGCAGGAACGCTATTAAGGAGATTTCACCTTTAGATTAAAATTTACTGTATATTAGTAATAGAAAACCTATATTATAAATATAGTTTAATATACATTTTGCACTGTACTTGTTTTCACAAATGGATAGTACATATATATATAGATGCAGTTAGTCATTAAAATCTAAATTAAAATCCAAAATAGTCTCTGTATTCTCACATGTAAAGATATTAATATAATACAACAACAAATAACACTATGCCTTTATAGAGCACTTTTGTTACAGCCTTCAAGGGATTTCATTAAAAACAAAAAAAAAAATCAAAATTATCTAGGGCTCTGTTTTCACATAAAAAAGAAGGCACAGAGAGCAAGCAGTGTGATATGTCCCAGTTTCTACCTCAGAGCAGGACCTAAATTTTCTTTAAAAAAGTTTAATGTCCTATATCCCACTGGATCACATTACCTAAATATATCACACTACACTTCATCATAGAACGCACAGCAGCAACTATACTTTCAGTCATTTGTTATTTACAAATAGGCACACACATCTATATCACGCTTGCCATTTCCTTTGAAAATTGAGTGTCATACATTTCTCATTACTTTTAACTGCATGTGAAAAATAAAACAAATTCCAGGCAACTACTGTCATTAGACCAAAACAAAGAACTAAATAAAAAATCATCTATTCTGTTAAGTATTTCTGCTGAATATAGGCAAGAACACAGAACATGCTCAGAAGAGCAAAACAGCTAAATAAAAAAACCCCAAACTTGTAAAACATTTCTTGCATACATGAGGTAAAGTGTCATGAAAAATATATATGAAAACCTTAAGGCCAATCTTTACTTATTAAACATACAGAAGCATGGCAATATATGTGAGAGCATTTCAATGTATTAATTATTTAACAAAATGAAGTACTAACAATTTCTCTAAGCATATGCTTTCATTGCTCATTTTATTAATTGGTGTAATTTACCAGTTACAACCAATTGCAATATTTAGTCCTAATTCTTCCCAAAGGCATAATTCATATTACAAACTTGATGATGATACATGTCATGAGCCAGCTGCAAGTAACGGTGTTCAAGACCAGCTGAAGAAACCAACTCTCCATTACTTGGGTATTACTTCAGAGCTGAGATGCAGTAACTGACTGATAAACAGAAGATGGTTTCAGGCAAACCGCTGCTACCACCTCCTGTCTTGCAGGGCACTCCTCCAGGGGTGTGCTCTCATCCATCTGCCAAATCACAGCTGAAAAGGCAGTAACTACTTAAAGCACTCTTACTACTAATTGTATGTGATCAGCTGACTGTATCATAAGGAAAGACTGGAAAGAATGTTGACATTTGTTTCTACATTTCTATACAGAATTTTCCTTAGTTCAAAGATAACCTATATTATTCTAAGGAATTATGTGGATATTTAAAAAAATCTGTTCCATTTTATGACGCATTTGTAGTGACTAAAATGTAAATTAATCTACTTTCTAATACAGACAACTACATAAAACTCAGTAAAATTGCTGC
This sequence comes from Podiceps cristatus, assembly GCA_000699545.1. NCBI lineage: Eukaryota > Metazoa > Chordata > Aves > Podicipediformes > Podicipedidae > Podiceps > Podiceps cristatus. The sequence goes on from JMFS01049845.1 coordinate 3,907, forward strand.
ACATACATAGCTTTAAAAAGTAAAATCTGAACCTAAACCATTATTTGAGTTCAGATGTAAATTCAAAACCAGCTCAAGTCTGGGGAAGATTTATGGCTTTATTAGTACTATTTTAATCTTACATTATCTTCCTTACCTGAACCACCCATGGACTGTTGGCAAAGGCCATGATATCTCTTTCTTCCCAGAAAAAGGCTGAATCTGATCTCTTGATCATTTCAAATTTACTAAGTAGCTTCATTGCATAAACCTTCTGTGTAATTTTATGGCGAACCTGTTGGTTGAGAAAGAAGAGAAACACCTTTTTTAAAAAGCCTTCTAAAAAAATTGAATATCAGCATAGTGTATTTCTCCTATGTGCAAACCGCTTTCTGGGATGTAATGCCTCCAGGTCTTCATACACTTAATTTTCTACAAAGTAAGGATTTGAGAACTTCAAAACCTGGAGAGAGAAACCTAACAGCTGCTCCCAAAAAAACCACAGCAGGGGCAGAACAAGAAGGATGCCAAATGAAGGAAGAGCCTGGCCAACTGCTGCAGCTGCTGCTGCGACCCTGGAAGAGGAGTTGCGGGGCCAGGAGAAGGATGTGCCTCAGGGCTGCAGCAGCTCTCAGGAGGTAGCTGTTTTATTGAAGATGCACTGATACGGGCATATGTTCTTCTTTATTATGTCTATGAGCATAAAAATGAAAGCTGACTCCAGCAGTTCACTTACTCAAACTGAAACTGCTAAAAAACACCACTACCATCACCACCAACAAAACGAAACAAAAAACCCCACCAAACAAACAACCCAAAACTCAGTATGAGAAAAATACCATCTTCCTCTACAGAACAGGACTGCTGCTCTTAACATTTTCTGAGCAAACATGTCTGCTTCAAATCACCCAGAACGCTAAAAAAAAAAAAAAAAAAAAAAAAAAAATCTGTTTACAGAAGCAAATGAAAATGCATCTATTCCCCCTTTAAAAGTTCCATCATGTAAGGAGAAATACAATTTAACTCTGTTTATATTTTCTTATTCTGGACACCATCTATCTGTTGCATTCATTCACATTAGAAATTCTGCAAGCCCTCAGAATTCACTTCACTTCAGCCTCTTCCAGTCTTTACTTTTCACAAAAAAGATTGCTCCTATTTCTTAAGCAGTTATTAAATTCACTTTAAATTATGTAAAATTAATAACAGAAATCTTGTTGGAAAATGGAAACTGAAGCTTCTATGACAAAATCTGAAAATATTTTGGAAAACTTAATCTGAATATGGACATGAAACAAAATCTTCAAAGCAGACTGTGAAGTCATTACCCTGTTAATGAAACAATGTTAGATTTATGATACTTTATGAAACAACTACTAAAGGACCATTTTTTTTAACATTCTTGAGTGTTCCTTGCAGAAATCAAGGTGAGAAGTATTCAGCTATGAGATGTCTGAGTCAGCAGAAAAATTAACTGCATCCTAAGCTTCTGCATATTTTCTTCACATGAAAATAAAAAATTCAGTGGAGTAATTTGTGTCATGGAAAAAGTGAGAACATGAACAGAAATAGGATTATTTATGAACTTACTGTTCTTGAAATTGGGGCTTTTTGCTCTCAATATATAAGTACTGAAGTTTTAAAATTAGTATCTTGCATAGTTGAACACTAACCAACGACCTCCTGTCTAGCTAGATCAAAAAATGTCCAACCAAGCACCAAAACAGAAACACATTATCTACATGCATTAACAACTATATAAACATGCATATTTTAAGAGATTAACAATTAACCAGTTAGTGAAGGTGTCCTAAGAAAGGATTTTGAAAACTACCTCCTTCCCGTTTACTAATCCCACATGGGATTGTTTACAAAGACATGGTGGTACACCACAAACTATACACCATGAAGTAGAGCTTTTGTAATCCTGCTCAAAATAAGAAGAAACACAAAGACCAGGAACCTCAAAAAGATATTGTTTTATTGAAGACACATTTTCCATGAAAGTTCATGTCAAGCTCTGCAATGTATCTAGTAGTTTACAATTCCAAAAATCATTGTGTACTCTTGTCTGGGTGTGGTTACTATAGCTGCCTCTATGAGAGTAATTGTCTCCCACTGCTTGGGGAAAAGAAGTCTCAAAGTCAGCACCTGAAGCAAGCTCATGCATAGGAGAAGCAAAATAAACAGGAGGAGGGGGACCAGAAATCACACGTCTCTAAGGGAGCACTAATAGATTAATCGTTAGCTCAATTATTTCCTGAGAAAATTTCGAGATAGGTTCATTCTCTGCACAAAAAATCAAGGAACCGAAGCAACAACTAGCAATCTGGCACACCCAAAGGGTGAGTGTGTCTTGGCATGCCTTATAGGTGAACAGACCAACCAGTGATACTACTCCTTGTATCATCACAGAGACAGCCTGTTTAGCTACTAGCCACTGTGCTTTTTACCTAGAGCTATATTTGTAGATACATATATTGGCTCATATAGCAGATTATTCATGTATTAAACTGTCATGATGTTTCAATTTCTTCCAACCATTTAAATGAACTGCCAAATTTAAACTGCAGCTCACCAGAGTAACTCTCAAAATAGGTAGGAAAATCCCTTCGTGCCATCAGCACTGTGTAACATGGTCTCATTTAACTTAGACAATGCATTAATAAGAATTTCCCTCTACTCTGCTTCATCAAAGAGTTTCAAGAAACAAGTACGTACATAATGCATCCATAATTTCTACGGCATTCACGTCAGAAGACAATATAAACAAAGAAAATAACATAGCCATTTGAAGTTATCAGAATGAGTATGTAGTTTTGATAATGGTACCATCTGTTTCACGATTAAGAAAATGAAGATCCTAGAGTGGAGTTGTGAAATGAACTCTGAGGTTTGAAATAATCACAAATATCCTAAAATACGTAATAGAGCCATAAGCAATTACTACAGATAAGGGTGCCAAAGTTCACATCCTGACAAATTTTCCAGTAATAGACCATGGCTGCTTTATTTGCATTAATACAGAAGTGTCCATCAGCAGTGACTGGAGAACTAAACCTAATAAACAAAGCACTTAATGGAAAAAACTAAACCAGCACCTGTTTACATATGCCATGACAACCGCTGGTTTGCAGCACTAAGAAACCACGTAGTAAAGACCATCACCCAGACCATCCTTTACTACCCAAATACAAGAAAGAGTTAGCCTTGCTTTAGTTTTCTATTCCAGTACATGATCAAGTCAGTCTGCTGTGCTGCTGCAACGTTAGACCTGTGAGGAGGAACTGAGGATATGTTTCAATTTCAAATCAGGAGGATTTTTTCTTAAGAGAAAACAAACAAGAGGTACTCAGGATATGCTTTCACAAATTGCTATTTCTGCATAAACCACAAGTAACATATTAAGCACCATAATTCAATTATTCTGTCTGCCCTAGACACCAGTCACTTTTATTCATGGCACTGCGTAAGAGAAGCAGTGATCTGGCAGCTGGCAATTATTTCCTTAAGCTTTCCCCATCACTACAGACCCAGCCAAGCCAGAGGCCAGAGCTCAAGAGCAGAGCGCAGTTAAATACTTCTGGACTTATAGGAAATTGTTTTTCCACCAAAGTCAGATGCTCAGACCAAAGTCATAGGATCTCTCTTTAGTGGACTGTTTTTAATTTTTGAGGGGAGGAAGGACAGAAAAGTCAGGCGTTTTTAAAAAATCTAGCTACAAGATAAAACAGCAGAGAGTGCGTTTTCCTGTCTTGCTAGAATCCAGAAAGCTGATCTCTCCACACCACTTCTTTTACAAGAAAATGCTATACTGGAACAGAAACCTCGGGGGAAACAAAATTAAATGAAGGAGGTCATAGCTGACTATTTTATGCTATAGGCTAATGTACTCATTTTTTGGCTTGTTATATTTAAATATTACAAATATTTAACAAATATTTGTGCTACAAATATCTACGCACAGTGGCACACACTGATAACATGACATTCATGAATTCAACTCGTACTCAATCATGTTTTATTTATGGTTCTTTCTGCGTTTAGCCCCCACTGAAGCAAATTTCTATTCTGATCACAGAATGTGTTGCAAAATATTTTGATTACTGCAAATCCATCATATGCAACTGTGGTGTTAACATTCTAAATGGAGTAGAAACAGATATAGCTTAGCTCAATAGTTTAAACTAGTATCATACCTTGTGAGGCAAAAAATCTAGGTATGCACGCCCTCATCACCAGCTAATATTAGTTCAGATCTACAGTTGTATTTAACTCACTGCTTTTTAGCCATGAGACTGCATAACATCATTGTTTTTACTTATATTTTTACATTCCAGAAAACGAGTTCTTTTAAATTAGCACGAAGTACAGAAGAGCTCTATATAAACACACAGAAGTTCCCTTCCAGTACCAAGCACTCAGCTTTTTTTTTTTTTTTTATTTTGGGGCTTGAAGGGTTTACTTAAAGAATAAAAATCCCCCATGACAACAACAACAAAACCCCAAAATCCATCATTATATGACCAAGTTACTATGCATTTTATGATTACATTATAATGATGAGGCAAATGAGAAGTAAAGTTTGTCTTCAGACCCCTCAGACTACCTAAATGCAGTACATACACTGAAAAATTGTCTCTTAAATTGTGCATGGCACAGTGAATTAATGAAAAAAGTTTCCATTCTAAGACAGAACAAATTAGGAATTTATACTTAAAATGAAATGTTAAATAGTAAATGAATATTATTTCCAAAACCGCTTAAATCCTTAGAAATATACATATGAAAAAATGTATTTTAATTTTTGAAGCACATAAAAAAATACAGTTCTCTTGGATGCTTCCAGCAAATATATCAGTGTGACATCCAAAATATGCACACAACCTCTATTATTGCGACCTTCTCTTTTTCATCTTTCCCCTCCAATAAATGGACAAGCAATTCTGTTACTTACAACTTGACTCTTCACTGACTTCCCATGCAAGTGCATGAAAAGGATCTCTTATCTACTGTAAATGGAGATGTATAATGATAAAAATGTCTAATAGAAGACTTTAGAACAAACCATTTGACATGACTGTTGGTGAAAAGACAAATAATAGACTGCTTTCTTACACAGCTTCTTGCAGCAGCCCCTTCTCAAATAAGTGAAGTTCTGGTGAAAGTTTTGGGTTTGCTAAAAGCATATGCAAGATACATATTAACTCTTTGAAGTCTTGTTTGAAAATGCAAATCTTTGGAAATACTCCTCTCCATACTTCATAAAAGTATGTTTTTCTTCTGAAGAAAAACAAAATGCAAATGACCCAGAAAGAAATACAGAAAAGTGAGCTACATTCTCATGTTGCTACACCTGGATGAATTTGCCTTAAAAAAATGAAATAAATGAATAAAAAATCACTGATTAAATGTTGTTAACTGCCACGTGAATTACATCTAAATTTGCAAACTACCCATGAGTCACACAAAAAGCGTCATCAGGGTAGTCCAGAGATTTTTCCCCAGTTTCATCCAATGTCACTAATACTAATATGGAAATACAAATAATTTTATAAATGGATAATGTATTATTATTATTATTATTATACATTGTGTACCTCCTATAAGCACTTCAGATCTAGTATCTTGCCATGCTCCAAAACAAAACTCTGAAATATCTTTGTATTTTCCAAAATTGCTGTGTTACAAGAAAATATGATTTTCCCACCCTCCTATTGTAAAATTAGCACAGAACAGTAAAATATCAGTTCCATGTCAAAAAGCAAAAGCAAAAGGGTAATTTTTGTTACCTTGTGGTAATAAGATAAGAAGCTTGAATTGCTTCAAATTAGTTGCTCCTCTTTCTATTGACTTGCTTCACATCTTTCTGCCTCTAAAACTGCTTACACAGAAAATTATCAGGAATCAGCTGATACACAGCTATCTGTTAACTCATGATAACTTGTCCCTAGTGTTTGTATTCTCAGAATCTATTTGGTGCTTATATCCATAGCTTATGTCAAAACTGACAGAGCAATCCATCTGATACATATGCTCACATTTTTGTGCTATTTATCACACAATATGACTTGGAAGTCCACGAAAAATCAAAGTTAAATGAAAATCAGACTATGCAAGTTACTTTTTGTATTTTGATTGCTATTTTATTTAAATACAATTTCTGTGCAATATAAATTTAAAAAGTAGTCCCATTTTGACACAGTTCCCCACCATATCCTTCTC
>JMFS01049854.1:0-11789 GCA_000699545.1 Podiceps cristatus
CATACTCAATTTTATTTCAAGGAAAGACATACTTTTAAAAGATATCTTTCACATATGTCATGAAAACAAGAATTCTAAAGTTTCCTACACTATGTAATTTATCATTCTTAAATTCAGAAAATGCAAAGCAGCTGCCTTTGAAAAAATTAAACTGAAAATTATTGCAGTGGCATGGGAAGAACCCAAATAGAAATAAAAAATATGAAAAAAAATCTAGTTAAAACATAAACCAAGCACAATCGTATGCATCTGAGTTTCTATGATCTGACCAGTGGATCCACTGTCTCTATTAAATGAGGTCTTCTTGCTGAGACCACTGTTATGGCCTATTAAGCACCATCATTGCTATTTACAGACTGCAGACACCTGTCCATTGAGAACTGGACTGAAACTAGGTGGAAAAGTTATCCTCACATAAATAAATTTCCATATGTTCAAAGGGCTACATGAATGAACCCTGGCTTAAATTTCCTCACGGTATCATCCTCAATTTGGATCACCATCGTGGGGTCACTGTAGAACAGAGGGATGGCAGGGAGACATAATGATACTCCCCACATTAAGAAAAAATAGTGCCACAGATAAGGAATTTATAACCTTGCAACTGTTTCTTTGATGTTGGATGACCAACAGACTTCTGGTCAGTCAGGAAAAATCTACATTACTTATCTCCACAGGATTTCTTGTAATTCATAGAAATTAACATTACTTTTCTGAAGAAAAGTTCATTACTATTCTGAAGAAACTTTCAGATCTGCACAACTGCTAATAGAGTTTTAAGTATTTTTTTTCCTCTCCTAAAACATAAATACCTATACCTTTACCTTTTTCTATTTTCTATCATATTAACAGAAATATGTATAGAATCTACTGAACAGAGAAGTGATTAATATTTTTTTATTTATTTATTTTTAAGTACTAAGCAAGTATTATAGTATCAGGTGTTTTAATTGGCTTAAACCCTTCCTGTCTCATAGGAACAACCTACAGATACTGATAAGGACTATCAAAGAAAGAGGCTTATCAGTGTAGAATGTACACCTTTTTATTACAAATAAATACATCCCATTTTAAAATCTGAAGGACTTATTCAGCATGAAGACAGTTTGAGGGAAAAGATACAGAAAGTTGATACTGATTTTTCCCCTCTATGAAAAAATATAAGGTTTATTAGCATAAGCAAATGGACAAATGATATTGCTATTTGTGAAGGCAGGAGTTTACAAGAATTCACTAGGGACAACTGCACCTCAATGAGTATATTACACACAGCGTGTTAAAAAAAGTAAAACAGATGAACACTAAACTACCAAGACAGGTTTCTATGCTTGAGGAAATATACACTGCATATAAAGATTTTAAAATCAGCCATACGGTAGGAAAGACAATATGACTATAATAGTTGGCAATTAACAATTAACTGTAATTACTTTCAGTTGGAAATATTATGCTCATTTTTTCTAACAAAGATGGCACATGTCATCATACATGTGTTAATGTGTTATACAAAGGACAGTTTGATTTTCTACCATTTTGTAATTGAAAAAGTATGAACAAACCACCCAACCTTCCTCTAAAGGACTGCAGTGTTTCCATTTCTACAAGACACAGTGTATCTCCTCTACTGTACTAATTTTCATCACCTTGAAGATTTAGGCCACAGAGAAACTGAACAGCAAAAGCACAGTATTGACTCCAGTCAGACAATTACAAAAGGGAAATTTTTCACTGGCTTCTCAATTTATTAATACCAGGCAAAAAGAAATTATCTGGCCCTCATGAAAACCAAACCATTACAGAAAATACATTCTGGGAAAATACCTGAAGAGTATTTTGAAGAGAAGTTAGCATCTCAAAGGAACCTACAACTGTAAAAGGTCATCATCCAATATTGTGAACAGCCATGGAGTTCCGTACAAGGAAGACACTGTTTATGCAGTAAAATATGGAACAATAAAAAGAAAGCAATCAAGAGCAGTTGAGTAGACAAGAAGAACCAAAGCCACTGAGAAACCAAGAAGAAGAGGGAAACGAACAGAAATAAATAATAGATGAACACTGTCAAAGAAAAGAGACAAGTAATGCTGAAGTTAGCAGGAAAGATGACAAATGAAAGAAGGGGAGGTATTTAAGAGAAACTATAACAAAATGTCCAAGAGAAAACAAGACACTCACTAAAGGAGGATGAAACACCTTTAGCATTTAAGTGAAAAAGGAAATTATAAAGTCTCAATAAATAGAGAAAATAACAGGTAACTATAAAATTAAAAAATGAAGAAAAAAATCTCTCATCAAGATATACTAGTTACGTCAAAAGCTGTTTTCTATTTCAGGTAAAATTTAATGTTCCATTTCTCTTATGAGATTACATATTCATTTCATGCCCATTTCAAACAGAAATTAAAAAATACTCCAACATACACTGTATGTTCAAACCCACTACTTTAAGACACCACTAGTAAGACTCAAAAGGGAATACTTCATAAGTTAGCAAATTATAAAGTTGCTTGTAAACAACCTTTTCTTCCTATTTCACTCAGTCTATTATAAGACTTTAGTACCAATTAAACAAAATACTTAAGAACATACTCCCTATTAATTATACAAGGTAGCCACCACTGTTGTCAGCTCTCACTGAAAGTATAAGGATCTAAATTAAGAGAAAGAGCTGATCTATGGACTCTAGTTTTTACACTCCTAATTATTTTAAAGGTTGTCATACCCTAGATTATAAACTCTTTAGTGCAATGAACTTCTCTCACATCTACTTATGATGAACTGCCCAAGAAACTCTAGCAAGAGACACATTTTCAGGACACTGCTACAATACAAATTAACAGGGCTGCTGTGAATATATCAGTAAGAACTGAAGACACAGAGCAGAAGAGAGATTAAAGGGAGACAGACTTTGAGACCCTTTTATTCTGGCTGGGGGGGCTGATTTTAGGACTGTGAATATTGCATTGTGAACAGAGGGCTGAGCTGTGTTTCATTACACTTTAATTGGCTATTTATGATACAATTAGATTAACACCTATGCAGTGGTGGTTTTGGGTTTACAACAAATGTCAGGGTTAGCAGGAAAACAAGCACTGAGGTGATGGCTTGGAGCTGACAAAGTCAACAGATTTTGCATGCTCCGTTAAATTTATTTCCCTTAAATATCATAATTAGGACACTCAGGTGATAATACAACATACAAATTCAAACTAATGTTTTTCTAATAGTCATCTAATAATGACTATTAGAAAGTCTGTCTTTACGCTTCTTGGCCTAAAATGAAAAGATGTACCAACATAGTACACATATCTCTAACTATCCATATACATGGACGCAGTATGTTGGTAAATATATACAATATCAATTTTAAAATGAGTAGTTGTAGCAAAGACAGTGAAAGATTTAATTTTATAGGAGACAGACAGCTTTCAGTGCTCAGAGACAGAGGAGATGAACAGGGCAGGACTTACTGAAGAATCACATTCTATGATATTTTTTCTGTAAGCTCTCACAAATTCTCAAAGACTTATTCACCACCGGTAGCGTTAAATATAGAAGTGTCCAAAGTTTACTTTTCATAAAATATTGGTAACATAGTCCTAATTTTAGGCAGAAATAAAAGACTGGTTTGAATGTCCCATACTTCCTCAAATCAGTAAGATTCATTTGTACTTTCATGAAATTTCATATCTGTTAGCTTAGAAACCACAGTTTTTCTTTCACTCCAATAGGTTCAGAGTATAAATTCACTTTATTTTTTCTCCACCTTATTTATTTTGTACTTAAATTTTAATTTAAAACTGGATAAAGTGTTAAATGTAAGACAATGTTTTTCTAATCAATAATGTGATTTATACATAAATTCATAAAAATATGAGCTTGACTGTTGACTGGAAAATGCCACTATACAGAATACAATTTAACAGAAACAAATGCCTTTGCCATTTAGAATAGCTACATCCATTTTTGTTTTTAAAGCCTCCTTTTTACCTAGGAGAAAGCAAGAAGATGGGGACTTTGTCCCTTATAATTTGGGTATTTTGTGTTTTGAATAATTATAACAATCACCTCTTCTTCTGGACCTCTGTATGCCCTTTAAAAGTAAGGGTCCTCAGTGAGCTAACCTTGCAAAAATTTTAGTCCTGACAACAGTTCCTAGAGAAGTGAGATTTTATGATACAAGCACAACAAGTTGAACAGACGGGCAGAAGTGTATTCTGATCTCAAGCACTCAGGTACTATTTGACTTAATTATCTAAAGCATTTGATTATTAAATCTAACTGGGAGAAATAAGGATCCTATTGGATTAACAAGTAACCCCCATAGTTAAATAAAACAAGTGGCCCAAAACACTTCAGTAATTCATCCTTATCTACAATTTTATTTATTCAACAGAGTGTCCAAAGCAGCAGAGGAATACGAAGAAGAATTTCTGTCTTCTAATAAGGACTTGGGAATACTATGAAGTGTATGATTGACAGATCCAGAAAAGGGATAGTTTACCAGTAACTTAGAAAAGCGGTATATTCCTCTCACAAGGGCAAGGTTACATTTAAAGTTACAGGACAGTGATCAGAAGATACATAGGATAAGCGAATTGTGCCAAGAGTAATGACAGCTTCATCAAAGCTGCATATTCCAACAAATCACAGCATCAGGGCAGAATTAGTAGTGACATAGTTGACAAGTGACTGAGGAGCATGTGTTTAAGTGAAATATATGTTACAGCACTGCAACAGAGCACCGGCAATAGCTACCACAAAAAAACTGCTCGATGAAAGGAAAAGCTTGCAAGTTTGTCCTGAAGCAGTTGATTCTACCCTGCATTCTTTATTGTTACTAGGGTTGGCTTAGCACTTGAACAACAGTTCCACATGAGGTTATTCCTGTTTGTTTTAGAAGTCAGTTTTAGAACGTTTTGCTTTTGCTCAGCACTGTGTCCTGCAAGGATGGACAATTCATGGATTAGACCTTTCAAAACACAGTAGTCTAACACAAGCCCCTCGGTCTCACTGAGGATCGTGACAGTAATCCAGTGTGTAATAACAAAGAAAAAAGACTCTATCAGATCCTACCAAACAGTGTGGCTGCATCATTAAATGCTGCAATAAAACAGTGATGCACAGCAGACAAAGCAAGGTTACTCTGTGCTCAGATTTCCCCACAGCATCACTTGTATCTAGTAAAGTTAGAATTTACACATCAGAAACTACATCTACAAACACTTAAGTGAAGGTACTTCGTTTTCAAATATGATGCGAATCAAAACTTCTACACGTATAAGCCTCAGAAAATCATGCTACATTTATTTAGATCTTCATGTTGACATTAAATGTCACTTAATGATCTAAAGATTTAGCCTGTCTTACTCAAACCTAACTTTCTAAGAAAATGCAATACTTAAAAATTGCAATATGAAACACCTGTAACTAAAAAATTTTAAAGCCTTTGTCCAAAGCATTCCAGATCTTAAAAAGTCTCCTAGATTGTCATTCAAAGTTATTACTTTCTCCCTGGAAGTATTGTTAGATTTTTGTAGCATAAATTGTGCACATTATAGGACAACACTATATTATGAGCTTCTGAATAACCCATAAGCCATCTACTTTAATTATAACATTTCTTCGTCTGTCAGTTTATCTTATCAGTAGGACCATTAATTTACCTTTCCTGGACTCTTTCAACAGTAGAATTTCAGTATTTTTGTCACAATAATAGATTATACACTGCATGTAACAGCTTAAAACATTCTCTAGTTGCCTAGTACAGTCTGCTGTGATAGAAAATACTAGATAGGGTCTGATTTAAAAAAAATCTACGGGACTGAATTTAAATGTATGAATTAATATTTCTGTGTGCTACTCAAAATGGGCTTTTGTGACAGACACAGCAAACATAACTGGTTTTGCAAGCTAATGAAAATTCTAAGAATTTGTCTTGCAAACTCTACTGATCATTTGAGATTTTCTGTGTTGTAAAAATCACGTTCCATGAACTGTGAAATGTCATTGTATGACATGCAACTGCGTTTACCATCTCAAACAACTTGCTTCCTCTAACAAGTACCTTAGGTTCATCCGAAAGTTCCATTTTAAGGTTAAAAAAGGTAATTGAACCTAGGCAGGTAGCCTTACTGTGCTTTAACAAAATCTCTCAAACAGAAGAACCACTACACAAACAAAAGAGGTACCTTCAGATTTTAATGCAGCAGATTTAAAATTAATATTTAAAGATTAATTTTATCTTTTAATATTACACTGTGTACCATGGGACATATGCAAATATATAATATGACATCATGGGATTTCAGGCTCAAACTGTGATCTCAATACTTAAATATATATCTTAAATTATTTTAAAAAGCCGAGTTAACATTAAAGATTTCCAACACCATTTGTCTGATTGAGAAATGTCAGGTGACAATTTAAAAATATTTTTTTCTAAATCAAAACACTTTTCTATTTTTTAAAGAAAAACTTCAAAATTTCCAGGCTCACAGTTTAAAAACAAGCCATAACTACTGCGTCAGGTAATAGGGTTTTTAATTTCAAATCCCATTTTTTATCATTGATCAAAATATTGGTCAATGCATATTACTTCATACTATAAATTGAAAAATGAAAGAAAACTATCACAACTTCTGTGTATTTGAAAAGTTATTTTAGTTGAACAATAGCTTTACTAAGGGAAGTCTCACAGGGTCAAGAATTTATTGACCTCCTAAAAGTATCTCACTTAGAAATTTCTGCTATTAATGTTTTTACTATTAAAAAATACTCATTCACATTGAGTAATTGTACATAATTTAAGGTCACATAAGATGTATTATGACCAACTTTAGAGAAAACTTGTCCTACTAAAGAAAATTAACACCCAAAACTACCTCCCCACATATCAATCCATAAGGAGAAAGCTTGCCTTACAGGTTAGCAGAGATCATTTAGAGATCATTAATTCAATTCTAAATTGTAAGGAAGCAAACAAGTCTGCTATAGCAGAACTGCAAAGAAAGTGATCCTTGGACACAGCATAGTCCAATAAATGCCTTGTCCTCCCTTGTTTTTCACGGATCTGTACACTGGGATGGGGAGAGGCATTGATCATCCTTCACCTGAAGTGAGTCTGTCCTCATTCATTACCTTTTCTCCTTTTATTCCCAAAGAAGGCACAGAGTGAACATGAGCTATGGATCTTGCTTTTAAGTATGTATCTCAAGTCAGAGCAAGAAAAACAGTGTAATAAGCTATCCTGTTTGTAACTACTGAAATTGGAAGGCCCAAACACTCAAACCATTTTTAGGCCATTTCCAACTTGTGCCAGTATTCTTCCATCTTCTTAACCATGTTCAGCTTAAAGAGATCAAAAACAACAGCGGTCCATTTTTGTGTTTCAGTACATCTAGCAGACAGACACAGCAGCTTCCTTCCCATTCTGTCCACTACATGTTATACAGCAGTTAGTTTATACCAAAAAATACACTTGTCTATGGGAACATGTAAAAATGGACAATTCTATAAATTCCATTTTTCCAAGTAGAATATTATTTCATGGAATAAAGATCATGGAGATCACTGAGTGCCTACTACACTACAGCTTCTGATTACTGCTGTTGCTTTACTGGAAAAGAGAACATGCAATGCTGCTAAACAGATTTTTTTTAACTACTCTTAGGCTGAGAGCATATAGAGTTTCATCTAATAATATTTTCATGACTGAATAAAATTCTAATAAAGGTTTTGTAATGGAAACATTAGCACAAAATTTAGCTATCACACTATTAGTTAGAATTGTTATCCTCCTTTTCATTGCCTCCCAAAATTTTAATTTACAACTGTATAGATTCTGGATTTTCCAACTGCTAAAATAAAGTATCCTTCAGCAGACAAAATATAATAAAAGGAAGAAGGCTTATAAGGCTCATTATGACAGTATATATTAGCCTGATTTTAGGGCAGGTACTACCAAAAAATACTTATTCATAATGAACAATATAAGCTATTGTAAGAAAATGTCACATCTGGAGGAAAAAGCCATGAAACTGGCTTAAAAGAAAAAGAGTAGTATACATCAAATATTCATTGTGCCCCTAATTAGCATTCATTTCTAGTTTCTGCTAAGTAACAAAGGAACATAGCAAATGGAAAAAAATTACAGGAACAGCAATATTTAAAATATAGATGTCACCTCACCAAACTCATTATTTTCTTTTTTTCTCAGGCTATAAACAGCAGGCCAAGAAAAATAGTTTCTGTGTGTGGTCATTTCTATGCATTAAAATATTTTATAATTTTCTGAGGAACCATTTCAATCCAATGCAACAAATGCTGGAGGCAACAGTAGGCTATTTATGATTTTTTTCCAACTGAATAGCTTTACTATATGATTCCAATAACTGTCAGTTCTATCTAATAACAGAACAACTTTTCCATTTATTAAATTCTGCTTATTTCATTAATCTAGTACATGCTCTTGACTACCTCTCTCAGTTTTACAGTTTTTCTTTCCCCCATGATCGAGACATCTAACAGGGAACAGCAAATCAAACTTACTCCACTATTCACCCTAAGTCTGCAACCAACTGAATCCATTAGTTACTTCATGGAGGCATTTCAAATGGTTGTCATTTCCTTTAAACCAGGCTATGAAGATCACTTTCACAAAAGGTCCACCGAGTAATTTTACTAAGATTTATTCAGAAGCGAAATTCTGTCTCGTGTCACCCTGTATCAACACACCTTTGCATTCTGCATGGCATCTTCTCCCCAGTTACTGCAGCAGTTCTCAGGGATCAGAACACCAAAACTGAAAAAGCTGCTCAGAAATATGATAGAAATCACCAGGAAAATGGTGGTCTGCATACAAACAGAATACCACCATTTGAGGAACCGTGACCTACATATTTTGGCATCACAGGACTATCTTAAGTTTTCAATATTGCACATGGCTTCAATTAGTTGCAAGCTTCTGTCGTCCCAAGCTTCTGTCATCCCAAACTCAGCTAGTGTTGGAGATGTTCAATAAAAAGCCAGCACAGATTTTAGGATAACATGTTTATTCCACCAACACAATCCTGATGTTTCTGCAGTCTACCTTGCCTATATTCTTGTCATAAAGCCATGTTTACATGTTTACAAGTTTTTGTTTGCACACCTTGATGAACAGTGACATAAGGAATTGAGTCTTTAATGGGGATGTAAGAACAATTAAGTGGCTACAGTTTATCCTGGTTTCAGCCAGGACAGAGCTAGTTTTGACTCCAGCAGCTCCTGTGTTCTGGATTTAGTGTGTGAAACAAGGTGACAGCACGCTGCTGCTGTTCATTGCTGCTGAACGATCAAGGACATTTTGCAGTTTCCCAAGTTTTGCTGATGTGCAGGTTCAGACACTTGGGAGGGGCACGGCCAGAATAGTTGATCTGAACTGGCCAAAGAGAGTATTCCATGCCATAGACGGCATGGCCGGTGTAAGGGAGGGTCAGCCTTTGCCCATTTTTGTTTGTTTGTTTTTGTTTGGGCCTGTTTGTTCATCTGTCTGTTCCCTCGAGCTCTCTCTGGAACTTGCTGTTCTGGGATGGCTGTGGGGGAATATCCCTGCTCCCTGCCTGCTGCTCAGGATGAGCTGTATCGGTCCTCGGGTGGTGAGAAATTGTGTATTGTTAATTTTATATATTCTATTATCCTTACACATTATTATTATAATTACTCTATTTTTATCTTTTCCTTTGCTGTCCTGGTAAAGTGTTTTTATCTTAACCCGCGAGCTCGCTCGCTCTGATTCTCCTTCTCACCCCACTGGGGAGGGGAAGGATGAGCACGCAGCTGCGTGGTCCAGTTACTGTTTGGGGTTAAACCACAACACAGCTCTTTCAAAACAAATCATGTTGCTGACACAGAACATACCCATGAGACATTCAGAATATGCTTATTAGTTAAAGGACAGTTTTGACTGTAGCAGTTGCATCCTTGCTAAGGATAATTTCCAAATCTAGTGTATCTGTACTTGTCCAGTTGCTTGATTTCTTTTGCCTTTATTTGGTTTTCTGTTTCTGCAGAAATATGAGCACAGAAAATTTAAGCCTGCAAATTTTGCATGTTATGAATAAAGAAACTGTAGGTGTATTAAGAGTTAAGAATGATCTATTTCACAGGAAAATTATATACAAATGTTGTTGAGAAAAGGAAAACAAAATCAAAGACAATATTTCCCTTAATTTAATGCATTTAACCATTAGTTAGGATTGTTATTAGTCCTTAAGTGCAAGTTAAGTAGAGATAATGACATAATCATAACATCACTGACAAATTTGATTTATTAATCAAGCTAGACTTGAGAATTAGACACATTAATAGTTAAGTATAGATTTGTCAAAAGAAATATATACATAACTAAAACAACGTATATATATTTTAAAGGTGATTGGGTGGGTGGAGGTCTCAATGGGTTAATGTCAACTACTCTGAGTATAGCTGAGAAGTATACATGATGGAAAGCTGCTTTTCCTCTCACCTGCCTACCAGACAGCAACCTTCATCATTCTCCCCAAGCGTGTACTGTTGAACAGTTCCCCTTGGCTGTCCTGTAGCTGCCCAGAAGGAATTGGCTGGGATAGTTTTTTGAATTTTGAATGTACGTAAGGCCACCTGGCCAGGAAGACACCTTCCTAAGAGGGAAAGAAGGAAAACAAAAGCACACAAGCGAAAAACGGGGATCCTGTTGTCATTCGTATAGATATATAGCAAAGCATACCCTAGTCGCCTGCCACACTAGCAAACGATTGCCATCTCTACTGACAGCCTCCATCCCTGCTTTTGATTCTTGTCTTCATTAATACATGGCAACTTGAGATTTTTCCTGCATAGCACATGTGATTAGGTGGAGGGAAATCTATACCGACTTCTAAGAGCATCTAATATTTTGGAAGACTTTGACAGGTCTTTCCACGTTAAAGGCAAAGGGGTTATGTCTGGAACTGGTAAAATCATTCAAAGCAGTGGAAGTCTCAGGCTAGCTGTCAAATTGTTTGGAGTAAACAAAGATAGACTGTTTTAATTGGAAAAGCTAGATTCCCTGCATAGGTTTGAACAATGCCTTACTCTTAAGGAAAAAACCAACCAAACAAAAAAGAACAAACCTTGTTTGTAAAAGTATCTATTACACGAGTCTGGGATGGTAGAAATACAAGAGTACTTCCAGAGACTTCATTTGATTTGAGGTTTTGATTTTGCAGGCCTCTGTAGAGATATTAGGTAAGTGAAGTATGCAAGCTACAAAAATTACTAAATACTTGAAATCTCACACAGGGCTGACACTGTCAGTTGGCATCTATCTCATCCAAGTAGCCAACCACCTTAATTTTTTCAGTCAAAACTGAGGGGATCACATCTGATGATATTTAATTCTCCTTCTGCCTCTAAAATGCTACAGTGTTTCAGTCTTTCATAAATTCATTTTAAATTGTCACTGTGGTGTGGCATACTCCAGAATATGTGTACATATATATACAATCTAGTACATAAGATAACCTCATGTAACAACATACTCAACACCTCTTCATATTTTCACATACTTTTTTATGGAAGTTCATAGATGAAGAAGAAATAAATGTTCACCAGATCCAGACCTTAGTTACTGCTAAAATGAAAGATTCTTCTTGAAAACTACTGTCTTGCACATTATAATGGCAGCTGAAAGTATTAGATCCACTGTAATGTTTCAAATTCACAGTATTCACTTATTAAAAGGATTAGTGGATAAGGGATTGCACATTTACTACTGCAGAAAATGGTAA
>JMFS01049858.1:0-10971 GCA_000699545.1 Podiceps cristatus
CCCCCCCCGAAGTTTATTGCACTTTCTAATCCACAAGTTACCAGTTTTACTGAATGGATAAACTTTTATGAAGCTTCATACTTAGCATTGTTCAATACTGATTTCTTTAAGGTCGCTATGCACTAAAAGCCATGAAGCAAATGGAGCCACAAGTAAAACAAGCACTTCAGAATCTACCAAAACCTGTAAGTTTTTATCAGTAGCATCTTTTTACTTAAAGGTTTACTTGGTGAAGTAACTACAGACTTGTCTCTGTATAGCATTGCTGTATTTTCTTCTAATACTAAACATAATTTTGTCAGTAATAGCAAAATTAATCTCTGTGATTCTGGTGGTGGCTGACTGATAGGGGACTTGTTTTGGTGAGTTTAAGTACTCAAATAACGATCCTCTACTTCAACTGCATTTCTCATTGCGAGAGCAAAGGAAGCTTGGCAGTATTACAGGCTAAAAGCTCAGCAGCTACTAAAGCAATAGTGAGTTGTATTAACTGATAAAAACTGGTGTGTTTTAACCTAACGTGTTTTCTCTTTCAGGCCTTCAGTGGTTATTACAGAGGTGGATTTGAACCCAAAATGACTAAACGAGAAGCAGCTTTAATACTAGGAGTGAGGTAAAAGGAAGTTTATTACAACTGTGAAAAGGAGGCTATGGTGTTACCTAAGTGCTGGCCGGGTTTGAAACAGGTGTCGTTCTCAGTGCTTAAGACTGGCCTGCACCCAGCTTCCCCTGGAATGTCGCTGCCAAGTCAGGAAATACGAAGCAGCCTTTCAGGATTTTCTGTACTTATTTGAGATTCTTTGATGAATGTTAGCATGCTTAAAGCTAACTCTAGCTGGACTTCCACACGTCTGCAAATCCTTAGCACGTTCAAAAGCCACGTACAGGTCTGGGTACATATGCCGTTTACTTGGTGTGGGGAACGTGGTTTGTGGTCCCTGTCACTGCTGTTGGATTTCAGATGGGTGCGATGTGAAGGTGCTGCAAAACCAGTTCTTGCATGTGGAGTAAATTCATCACTTCTAGAATATTTCAGTTATGAGTATGGTACATATCCCTGCCAACACGTAGAGACTTAAGACCAAATAAACAGATTTATCTAATAAGATACAGAATAGGAACCATTTCTGTTGAAAGGCAGCTTCTAACTGTGAGGTTTGTATGGAAACAGTTTGTTTTTTGGGGGGGTTTTGTGTGTGTTTTTTAATCAAGAGCAAATTTTCCAGCCTTTAGGAAGTTGTCACGATAAAAATGTTACAACATAGTTCTGTTTCTTCAGCCATGTGAGTGTCCCTTACCATATCAGACTGCTATAGTTTGTCGTCTTCAGCATGCAGTATTTTGGAAGAACCTTAAACCCTCTCCAGGACTTAGAGAATACACATCAGTAATAGGAAAAGAAAAATAGACATGTAAGCCAAAGAGTTAACGGATGAGGCGGAGTGCTTGCTTGTTGTACGACATCTTCTAAAGATCTGGGGGATTGTATGAGGTTTCCTTAAGTCAGTTTTTCTCTCTCTTTTTAAGCCCTACAGCCAACAGAAGCAAAATTCGAGAAGCTCACAGGCGGATCATGCTTCTGAATCATCCAGATAAAGGTGAGTCAATTGAGTCACATTGAATAATTAATCAATGTTTTTAACAGAGTTTAATGCAACTGTGTAGGGAAGAAGGGACTGACATACGACTGCCTCAGCTACTAAAAAAACCCAGAAAACTCTGAATTAATCATTATGGGTTTGGAGCATGTTTTTGTATTTGCGTGGCCTAAAGCAAGCACAGATTCAGCAGGTCAGCGTGTTACTTGCTCCGTCTTTTGTGCGTATCAGATTAAAATATGATTTGTTAAAATAAGACTTAAAATTGCCTTCATTTTAGATGAAAGACCAGAGTGAGCTACTAAAAAAACCCAGAAAACTCTGAATTAATCATTATGGGTTTGGAGCATGTTTTTGTATTTGCGTGGCCTAAAGCAAGCACAGATTCAGCAGGTCAGCGTGTTACTTGCTCCGTCTTTTGTGCGTATCAGATTAAAATATGATTTGTTAAAATAAGACTTAAAATTGCCTTCATTTTAGATGAAAGACCAGAGTGTGTTTGTGTGCTTTATGTACCGTGTGAGTTTGAGCTCCTTTGAACGCCCTGGAAATTGACGGTAGATAGCAGGCGTTGAGCCTCCTGTGTCTGTTCGTGGTACTCTGAAGGCTGAGAATCCAGTGATGCCTAAAGGTAGTAACTGGAGGCAGCTATACCTGTTCTAGATGCTGTTTACTTCAGCGAATCAGAATCACCTGTTAGCGCTTGGCATTTAACTCCTTAATCCTCAATTAAAAGGCAAAATGGCTGCCTTGAACGTGACTGTTGAACTTCATTACTTTTATGCACCTTTAGCTCCTGCAGTGGCTGTCGAAGCTTACATGGCTTCAGTCATAATGCAGTTTCTTCTTTAGCTTGTGTTAACTTTCAGAGCGTACTCTCCCTTTGTTCCCCTCTGTACTTCGGCATTATTAACAACACAGACTTTTTTTTCATCTGATGTGAGGTTATCTTTCTCCTAGGTGGCTCTCCGTATGTTGCAGCCAAAATCAATGAGGCTAAAGATCTGCTGGAAGACCAAGCTAAAAAATGAATGAGGCAAATCAGAGGGTTTGTTCATGCAAATGATTATTTTCGATAAATGGCTTAAGAAAAGTCCTAATGTCAGTCTTTGACTTAATATAAATGAAGCTGGAAAAACAAATCCAGGGAGGTCCTTGCCTCCCCACTCACCACTTAGTCACTTTTTGGGGAAGTGTGCGAAGGAGTGAGGCTTGAAGTGTCTTTCATAGCTGTTCCTTTATGAAGTTGCAAAATCTGCCACTCAGACATATTTTTGGTGTAAAATAACTTGGTTTGGCCAATGCATGGTACCGGATAGAGGTAGACTTGCGTGCGGTTACTTAACTTTTGTTAAACTAGCTCTGTTTCAAGTCCATGCTGCTGTTCTTCCTCTGCCAGTTAGCATGATGAACCAGTTTGGGGAGGGGGTGGAAACTCAGGAGGATTTATTTGATGGGAAGAATTGGGACAGGTACGTGGTTGCCTCTGAATAAAGTACAGGAAACAGTGCACTCGGTTGTCTTTGCCTTGTGAAAAACGAGGTTGTTACTGATGGGTCTGGAATACCCCGGACTTTTCAGTTAACTTCCAGTTTTTAATGGATTTTATAGCATTTAATAAATTCAAAATTTGGAATAGAAGTACTGTAGTTTTATACATTGTCTTACACTACAAAGTTAGAAGTTACTTAATAAGGTTTGCATTAATAGTAATTAGGGAACAGGACCCTTCCATCAGCCACGGAAGAAACCCGAGCTGGATTCATCGTGCTGTGCCAAGGCTGACGTACCCCAGCTGCTGTCTTGGTAAGTGTCTGAACTGGGGCCCGAGACCTGTGGCAGTCCCTGATCTTGCCTGACTTTCTGCAGCTGTGGTAAAACCACTGCCCCGGACACCTAACAGCTGACACTCATCTGCTCGCCAATACCACTGCTATCAGAGCTTTCAGTTTTTTCCAACTGACAAGCCTCTACTTCAGAGGAGCAGCGTAGTTACCTCCTCTGCGTAAACACGGGCTGCTCTGCGGCTGCACTTCTGTAAAGGCGTTAGGGCAGCCCCAGGAGGCCCCTGGCAGCCGAGATGCTTGTGCCTGCTTCTGCGGGCCAAGGGTGTAACTGCTTCTCCTGGAGGGAACGCTGTCCACAAGTGCCAACACTTAAGTCCCATTAAAAACCGCCCCTCTCCTTAAATGAGGTGTGTCCCCAAGCTGAGCTGGTGCGGCTCCCCAGGAGCTCCATCGGGTACAGCAGCTGGACGCACCAGGGGGTCACTGTACTTGCTTTTGTCCCTACTCACTTCTGATGACATCCGCTAAGATGGATTTTTTTTTTCCAAATCAGCTCTTTGCTCTGACATCATCTCCTTGCTACCCAGATGTTTTCCCACACCTGTTTTCTGCTTCATTACTCGTGTGCCTGAAAAGATCGGTTATGCTTCCAACTTCTCAATCAAAAACTACATCTGCATTAATTCCTATATATGTTAGTCAGGTTAGGTTATTCCCCAAGTTAAGAAGTCTGTTTTTAGACTTACTAACTGGTATTTTACATCATCACCTTAAGAATGGAAGATTAGCTTGTTAGAAAACTCTTTCATAAGAGTTAAAGGTTCAAGCTGCCTTGCAAGTAATGTTCAGTTGTTAGTGTTAACAGCTTGAAAACCTTGCAGTCAATAGTAATTTAAATTTCTGATAGAAACAGTCAACAGGTGGAAGATCAAAGTTTATTTCCTTTTACTACCAGCATACAAAAAAAACATATTGCACATCAAACAACCAAAACAAAAATAAAAATACTCTACTGAGGACTAACATATGTAGTTTATACAGAATAAACTTTCTGGAAATTGATCTTTTCAGTAGTTCAGGTTATGTCTTAATGGACATGACTAATTCAGCTTAGTGTTACCTAAAGCTATGTTTGATTTTTAAATACTGTACAGTTTAATAAATAAACCAAACAAAGCCTCAATGTAGAACAGTCACTGCCAATGTCACCCAGTATCCCTGCAGATTATGAGAATTTAACAAATGTATTCCAGTGGTCTGCAGATTTTTCCTCTACATACAGCATTTAAAAAACATGTATTAAAACAGACCAGTTTCCAGACTAAACTAATGGAGAAATTACATTTCAGTGCAAAATATTTTAGACTGCATTTCTTTCTAGTATTCCTCAGGTGAAGAAGTGGTTGCATATTATTAAAAATGTAACAAAAGCAGCTAATGCTTTCATAAAGAGTATTATGTTAGGGATCCCCCTCACATCTTTGCCATATTTTGAAAACAAAATAACATTTCCTATAGCCAGCAATTTTGTTTATTTAAATGTTACATATACTATCTCAAGGCACATCTGATGATATATTTATAACACAGTAGGTGTCAAAGTATGTTTAACATATGATTTCTTCAGGATCCCTCCCCTTTCTGTATTCCAAAATGGAGGAACTGAAAGTGCGGTGTCAAGACTGGCGATCCATATTCTATCTTTGGCAAGCTTATACAAGCACTATTTTAAATGTAATGTAAGAGAACTGTAAACTAGGAACTTCAGTTTATGAAACACCATTCAGCACTGCTTCTTCCTGATTATTTCCATCCTCTTGAACAGTAACTTTCTTTTCATCAGGACTGTGCTGCGGTTTAGAAGGCTCATCCCCAGAAGCTGTAGCAGGACCATTCACTGCCTTTTCGGAAGGGCTGTTCTCATCAATCGCATCTTTTGCCTTGCAAAAAACAAAAACCAGAATATTAAAAATTCTGTGTAAATACAGAGTGTAATCTAAATTCCCGCCTGCCTCCGCAGCAGCTTTGCCAGGGGCAGCACCTCTTGCCCGCCCGTGCCAGTGGCCTATCGCACTACAGCATCTGATTACTCCCCGTGTCCTCTCAGGATACGGCTGTATCGGGCACTCCCGAGGAAGTCGCACCGAGGCGGCCCTCAGACAGCATACCCAGAATCTTCTCCTTCACAATTTCCGTTTTTCTAAGCCAATGAAAAAGGCAACTGAAAAGCTGAGTTTTACACCCCCTTCAAAGTCTATAGCAAGGTCAAGTGTTGTTAATCATGCAGCAATGGATCTTTCTTTCTTTGCCAGCCTCACACATAACTTGTGGCAGGAAGTCCAGTGTTACTTTAGAAGTAAAGGAATTCTGCTTTAGTCACTTCTGAGTATTGTTTTTTATGATATGTAATGCCACTCTGATCCTTTAAGGAGAACAGATCTGAAATCTACCATCTTTGTAACAATTCTTTCTAAAATAGTCTGTGTAAGTCACTAAACATGCTACCTCGTATTCTCTATATCAAGTGTTCTAAGGATTAGTTCGTGAGACTCATCCACGGATAACTTTCATATTTTATTATGTAATACTAGATTAGTTAAGTGTACTTTTTAAAATGCATGAAGACTTAATTTGAGTGTTACACTTGGTCACTGAAGTCTGCAATGACAGCCTGCAAGTCAATGTCAGTTCTGTTTACTCTGGGCCACTTTCGCTTTTAGTAACTTAAATTCAGACATTTGTAGTCAAATAAGGGTGATGCAAATAAAGCGTTCCTTTACTGTTTTGCTGCAAGGGAAGAGGAAAAAATAACCCAGTATATTAAAAAAAAAAAAAAATCATCTTACCGTTTCTTTCTTGGTTTTGGCTAGTGTCTCCTTTGGAGGGTTTCTCTGTCTACTTTGAGATTCAGCTCGTGATATATAATCAGCTACTGTTACTGTTTAAGGAAAAAAATTACAGTGATGCTCACATCCGAAATCTAATCTAGCATTAAGCTACTTAGGTCTTTTCTGCCCAAGTTACGGTATAGCTGGGAGATGTCTCACAAAAGGCCTTCACACTTACAGGTATCAACTACACAGCGAGGATCAATTGTTTCTGTTGTTAAATATAGTTTTCACTAAAATCTGTGGTAACATGATGATCTGAAGGTGGAATCTTAACATTAATAAAATAGTAATTTTGGTCCAATTGTAAATTTTATTGCAAAATGAGGGCTTTCTGTACTGGGTTTGAAGAGTTCAGACTGCAGGCTCTCTAGACTGTATCTGTCACTGGCATTTTAATACCTTGAGTAGTGAAGAATTTCACACTACTGAAAGGAAGGCAAGTTAAGATATGGGAAGAACTGGGGGAGGGGGAGAGGAGGGTTATCACTCACAATCAAGCAGCATTCAGATCTTTGTTACTTCATGAGGCAACTCCTCCCGGTATCCAAAACGCAATCTGCAGAGTTAACCCTGGCTGGGGGTGGGTGGGTTAAGTTAACTGTGCGCACACAGGCTCTTGCAGCAGCACCGTGCGAGCGAGCCCGTTCGCACTGGTATGGCTACGCTCGCCGGATGCCGGCCTGGGGCTTTCTGACCTCTTTTCTTACCACCTCAGCACGTGTTCTCAGAGCCTGGCTTTGTCTTATCCCGCCCTCTTGTAACCACACCAATTGAGAGTTAATTCTATCTTTAGAATACATAGTACTACAAATTTAAATACACACTTCTGTCTTTGACGAGCTAACGCACATGAGAGTTGGCAAGTGTTATCTACTGAACAGTACCGTCAGTTACATTTAGTGTATCATGCAGTCAGGTGAACTACTTCTCCAGATTTAGGAACGATTGTGCATGAAACCTGCATCAGAACAGGAAGCACAACACGTGAATTTTCTCTTTTAGTAACTGGACTTCTTACAACTGGGTCCTTGCACAACTGTCAAGACCAAGTCCGTTTCTGCACAAGGAGAATTATTTCCTTAGTGAGGTTCTGTTCCCAACTCCTCAAAGGTAAAGATGAAGCATGTTTTACGCACACAGTGTACGACACCAATTCTTAATATTCATATATGCAGAAGGAACCCAGAATGTATAGGAATGTAAATCAAATACTGCAACTAAATGACTGAAGTACATTGTTAGCATTTAGGGCGAGGAAGTACCTTCTGTCCGTTTCACTCCCTATACACCTACTCATTAGTTATGAAGAGATGAAGTTGGAGTATTTTTCACAAAAGACACTATGACTAACTACTAATGCTCTTGCTGTTGTATTTAAAATATTTATTATGCAGACTGAAAATGGTACCTGGAACAAAGACATGAGCAGGGAAAAAAAAGAAATTTTGTTTGGGAAATGTTCTTTTGTTCTTAGAGCAGTTAGATTTGAGAGAAGTATCACAGCTTTTGTAGAGATGACTAATATCTCTATGTTGCCGGCTGAAATTAGTTTCTTAGAAGTAAAAGCTGGAATCCAGTTTCACTTTTTCTGCCCCTTTATCAGCTTGTATCAGTGTTCCCAAACTAGAAGTTCAGTGGCATGGTTTTGGTTTTTTGGGTTGGTTTGTTGGTATTTTTTTGTGTGTGTGTTTTTGGTTTTTTGTTTGTTTTGGGGTGTTTGGTTGGGGTTTTTTTTGGGGGGAGGGGTGTCTGGTTGGGGTTTTTTTTTGGGGGAGGGGTGTTTGGTTGGGTTTTTTTTGGGGTGTGTGGTTTTTTTTTTCTTCCCTCAAGTTATAACCAGTGGCATACAACACCTTTTTTCTTCGTATCTGTGGTGCTGTTAGAGCATTTGATAAGGAAGACAAATATGGGTGAAATTTTGAGCCTGTTAATCTAGAAGACCTTCTGTCACTACCTTAACACCATGTAGGTACAAGCATTTTCTAAATAGGGCATTACATTGAAGATTAGCTAGTTCACCTTTAACATTTCAAGTGTTAGTAACACAAAAGAAATGCAACAAGCCACAACAACAAAAAATTGGAAACATGCAGCTTCATTTAAATTCCTCCTCCTTCCCACCCTCCGTTTGCAGATGACTTACAAATGTTCACAGAAGCCGAGGGCTGACAGCAGCAGTTTGGCCCAGGCGCGGGACCGGCAGATGCCGCAAGCTCCCTCACGGTGCTCTGCCAGGGCACCCGCACCGGCCATTCCAAGCCCCGGCTTCTCAGCCAATGCCAGAAAGGTTGTGTCACATTCCGTGCAAGTGCACAGACGCGAGTGAGCGCAGATCATGAACCTTCACGTTTGTCTCGATCCCGGGCCACTGAAGTCAACAGCGGCTTGGCTATTGACTTCAATGAGAACTGGATCAGAAGCATGACTCGTATGTCCAAGCAAAAAGTTAGACATTATAAATTAGTTTCATTAGGCAGATTAAGAACTTTTAGAAGTTCTCCTAGTAGGAGAAATGTCTTTCATCTTCAACTAGTAGTCTTATTAGTTATTGAGTAACCTTTTTATATTATGCAGCTATACGTAAAACAGCAGACACAACATTCTCTCATGCTTTTGACCTGACATTACCCACAGCTCCACTTGAATTACCTGGCTGTCTATCTTCTGCCTGACCCCTGAAGCGACGCCTGCGGCTACGATTGCGTCGCTGGGGTTTTTTGTCACTATCATCTGCAATTGCAAAGTTTACCATGAACTATTTCTGGTGATAAAATAAATAAATAAATTCTTCAGCAGTTTCAGCGTGGGGCATTTAAAGTTGCTTCTGTTAAAGAGACAGGCTAAATAAGACAAACTGAAAGATAAACATAATTTTACACTGAAAGCATACACAGTAACACAAAAGCTAGATGTTACTTTTTTGCTCTTGGCTCATTAAAACATTTAGGCATATGCTCAATGACCTCAGATTTCATTTATTAAATAAGTAACCATATGTCAAATTTTAGCCACATAACCCACAAAAGAAGAGGTTTTTTTCTACATTATAAAGCAACAGATTATGTTCCTGTCCCAGTGAGTATCAAGAGAATTCACTGAGGGAAAGTACTTAAGGGGAAGCTGAGTAGAGACAAATTAACAGCTACTTAAGTAGCTTTCCTACACTGAGGCCAGGTTACCAAGGACAAAACAGAATGCTGATCCAACAGTGTGTTTCTATGAAAACAGCAGTACTAACGGGAAACGCAAAGTTAGTCTTTGGTGTCTCTGTCAGACAGGTTTTACAAAAGAGACGTATGAAAATACTAAGGGAGCTCAGTAAACAGGAAACTTCATGGCAGAGCCATGGGGGAAGTCTTTAAGCAGACGCAACCTTTAACAGAACGATGATTCGTCACTAACAAAAATGAGCACGTTTCACTACGCTTACATGGACAAAACATTTTTTCTTAGCTTGTTCCAAGACTATCACCCGGCTGTTTACATACCTAAACCATTCTCATTAACAGAAGCTGTATCAGACTCTGTCATTCCATCCATGAGAACAGCATCCTCATCGGTCCTTCGCCTGCGTGACCTCCTGCGCCGGTTACTACTGTGGTGAGATTCGCTAGCATCAGTATCCACAGTCTGGTCGGACTCTGTGTTATCAAGCAAGCTGTAAGGGTTGCTGTCCGGATCCTTAAGCACTAAACAAACAGAAAGTTTCCATCTAAGATCCTGTAATTACAGGTGATCCAACTTCCAGGCTGACTTACATCTGTCTTTGAAAGTTTCAAAATACAAAGCAACCTTATGAAAAGGTGCAATACACAGAACTACAGGATTTATGATTTCATACTGGTTCCTCTCTGACTCTAATCCAACAGTAAGTATTCGAGGCACCACAACAGGCACTTGGATTGTTTCAGCACAAAGATTTCCCAGGTGACATTTAAAGAAATTTTACTCAAAGCTGCTAAACATGTAAAGTGTACCTTTCACTTCATAGCAGCATGACACTTTTGAGACTATTAAAGTGTGAGGAAACAGCAGAGTCAAATTCTGATAAAACATACGATAACTTCCATTCTATGATTTCTTCTCTCATGCTGGATCTAAACAAGCTGAACTCAGAAGGCAACCATAGGTAACGTGCCAAAGATTTATAAACTTTAATATACATGTGCGTAGTAGCGGAAGGAAATGAAGATCACCAGGAGCAGAAGAAACCCAACAACATAGCGTACAACAAAGAAGCTATCTCACAACTCTACTGAAATCCCAATTATTAAGATAATGTAAACCCACAGTACTTCAAAATACTAAGAGGTTATACAGAAAGCCACCAGGAATGAAAACTAGTTTCAAAATGCATTTGAAACACAGTACCAGAGCTAATGGATGACTTGCCACCACGTGGTCCACCACGCCCACGACCTCCAGATACACTACGTCCTCGTCCTCCAGGACGTCGCCTATTGTCACGCTGATGTCTGCTTTCTCTGTCATCTTCTCCTGCCAAGGACCAGTCACTAAGTTCATCTTTTCTCTCAGATTCTGTTTCAGAGGGATTAGAGAGCTCAGAGTTTGTACCTTGTACAAGGAGGAAAAGAAAATTGGAAATGAGTATGAAATTTGGGATAATATTCTGGTTTCAGATTCTCACAGAAGTCTTCCAGCCAGCATGGCTGGTGATTATATATATATAAAAAT
>JMFS01049878.1:0-12355 GCA_000699545.1 Podiceps cristatus
GGTCTGGTTACCATTTGGGGTTAAAACATGACAGCCATGATTCATGAATTGCCCAAAAGAAGGCGGTGATAATATTGACCAAAGATGGTGGAAAGGTAAGAACACACCAAACTGCTTTTTTTAAAATTTTTGTCCTGAACATGACTACATCTGTACAAATCTCAAGCTTCATTAAGAAACCTTTCAGGTAAAGCTTTTCTTAAACAACCTTTCCATTTGTCTCCCTCTATAAGATAAATACCCTTTTCTTGTTCTTCAGGCAAATATTCCCTCACTGAGAGTCTTGCAATATGACAAGCCTGCATAATCCACTATATAAGAACATCTCCGATATTATTTGTACGATATTGAGCAGTGTAAGACGACAATTCAGGCAGAGGTATTTGAAAAATCCCAGAGAGAAGATTTTCTCATTTTCTAAGCACAGTAGGCTTGCAATGAGCCAAAATCAGATGAGAGCATTAACATTTAGATGAATAGTGAAGGTTCTACAGTAATGGAATGAGGGTAAGGTATGAAAGGAATGAGCAATTTATAGTAATTTTTGTTTGTTTCTTAGAAGATGATACAATATGGAAGACAGTATACATACTTCCACAGGTAATTGCTCCTCTCTTTTCAAACAACACATTATTTTCTGTATGTGCATATTTATAAAAAAGGAAGCTTAGAGATTCAAAGTACTATTTTAAGTTCTATTTTCTTACAAGTTCGCAATAACAGATAGATTAAAAAAAACAAACAAACAACAACTTTCTCTGTGCATGTGCTAGCTTTTCATTGTAATACTACTTAGCAGAATAGGTGGCAACCCTTAGTTGCTGCTGTAGCTGGTGATAAACATTATTGAAAACACACCACCATGCGAAATAACATCTTATGTCTTGATAGGCTCATGTACATAATGTCTTTAGGTATTCAGAAAAAAATCCAAAACAAAACCCAAAGTCGTTCAGTGTTTTACACAGGAGACCTTAAGAAGCTCCTTTAATAAAGGACCTTCTTAAGAAGCTCCTTTAATAAAAATCTACCTATCTATTTAAGGACTTGAACCATGATTCACATGGTTGAAACTCCTACTTGACCTCAAGCTTCCTCTGCCAACTTGACCAGGACTCTTAGTATCACTTCAGTTCTCTTTGAAAAAGCAGATCATCTCTGTCTTCGTATATGGGTGTTATGAGAGATAATTTTCCAATTTTTTTCCATGGTGTGTTCTGATACTGTCATGTTGATAACAATGAAAGTTGCAAAATACTAGATGAAAATTAATGTTCCCCCTTAACCTGTTCTCATAACACAGCCACTATGACTATGGGGAGCCACTTAACTACATCTTACAGCACTGCATTCTTCATACCTATGGCTCAGGCAAAAGCCACAGGAGCGTGAGACCCAACAGGTAAGCTGCTTTTGTGCTTCCTCTCATTCAAACCACTCCTTATGAGATGATTCACCCATGGGTCAGGAAAGAGGTGATCATGCTGGGACAACCTCTTCTTCCTTCGGGAGTCAGAAGGTTAGTCAGCAATGGAGGCAGGTTTGCTGACATAAGAAGCAAACCCCATATTCTCATATGGAGAGTCCTATATGAACAGGATTTCCAGTGAATGACACCAGGTCATGTAACATCTTATCCCCAGGGATAATGAATAATAAAAAGTGTTCTGAAACAGTCAAATGGAGTCCGTTGACAAAACACAGTGAAGCAGGCAGCAATCTTTTTGAAAAGTGTGAGCATTGCTGAAAACTGACATTGGGAAAGTGAGTGGCCCAGACGTGGAGATCTGATATTGAGGAAAGAGCACCTGCTCTGCCACAGAGATCTAGCATTGCCTTTGCAAACCATTTAGCCATCCTAAAGCGAACTGACCCCATTGTAGTAGGTAAAAATCCAGGCACGGAACCCAGGCACGGAACCCAGGCTCTCTCTGCAGAAGAGTGGCTGTCAGAGCACCTGAGTTTGTCTCTTTCTTGTCCATCATCATGCTGGAGGGATGTCTCTCTCACATGGACAGTGCTGAGGCTGTGACCTCCCTGCATTCCTTATCTGAAACGTGGCAGCAGTATCCTAGCTACTCCAGAAAGCATGCTGCAAGACTAGATTTGATTGTAAAGATTATGGAGGGAACAGACTAGCATTTGGGCAATGTCTGGGCACTGTGAGAAATGCAAGTGGTGGTATTAGCATCATCTCAGGCAGGACAGGGCAGATGACTTTCCTTATCTATCATTTTTCACTCTGGGACAGTATTGCTATCATCTTAGCAGCAGACAGATAATCTCTTTTTTGCACATTTTAATAATAATATTATCTCTTTTTCTTGCAGTATGAATACACGATACCTGTCCATCCTCTGTGACTGCCATCCCAGCAGACGTCACTTCAACCCCAGCAACCTGGGCACAAAACCCATTGCTGCAGCCCACAAGCACAAAACCCGTTGCTGCAGCCCACACTGCAGCTGGCCAAGCAAGCCCCAGCCCAGCACAATGAAGCGCAGACACTGGTCCTACAGGGGCAGCAGCCGTTTCACCAAGGAGAACTTTCAAGGGTCCAGCAACAGCTGCTAGCTGCCAGAAGTCAACAGCAGGTAGTTATCATGTATGTAGGCCCGTTGAAATGGATTCTTTCTTTTGGCTTGACAAGTCTCTGAACAGGTTCTGCACTACGTGTAGTTTGCCAGACTTGTTCCTGCACTTTGACTTACTGAAATAAGACAGCATTTATTTCCATTGGGAATAGTCTTCTTACCACAGCTGGAAATGGTAGGGTGGTGTCAGTGTTTGTCTCTGCATCTCTACCCTTTATGGTGCCAGTTCGATCTGGAGAAAGCATAATGAACGTTAATAGAAATAAGTGAATACCTTTGCTGGTAATGATCATGGTGCGAGTCCGGACAGAATATATCCTCTGACATCTTTAACCGGAGTAACTTCTGGTCATTTGATTCAGAAAACTGGCTCTGCAAGATAAATATGGATAGATCCTCAGGCTGTCTCATTTAACAGAAACCTAGTAACAACTTTAAGGGCTATGTAGGTTTGATTCTTGCCCAGTGCAAGACCAGATCTATATCTTACAGATAAAGGCTGACCTGCAATACCCCCTCCCCTGTGAAACCTGAGATTTTTCTCTACAGAGGATGGTAATTCAGACACAATGTCACAGCATAATTCTATATATCTTTGTGCTACCATTGGCCTTGAAATAAACCCTGTTACTACATGGGTTTATTTCAGGAAATCAAATAATGCAAATGCTAAAGAAGATCTAGTGTGCATGAAAGCTTGTATATTTTCCCAGCTTTATCAGTTGCTCCAGTAACAGGTTTTTTCCTTTTTTTTTTTTTTTTTTTTTTCCCCCCCATTCTGGTTTCCTACAAACCATGCCTTATTTTTTTTCCTTACTTTCACTGCTATTGAAAATGTACAAAGATCAGCAGGAGATAGTTTGAAGGAAGATGAGGTAGCAAAAGTGCTCTCTTCATATCTGTATGTTCTTTACCCAGGCCAAATACATTCAACTGGTGCAGTATGTCGCTTAACATTTCCTCTCTTTTGCTGTCTGTTAGCTGATTCTCTCTCTCTGTTCAGCAAGTCTTAGTCTTTTTCAAGTATGTACACTGACTGTTTTGTTTTGTTTTGTTTTTTCTAAACTAATGCAGTTATCAGCATTGAAATATTCAGGGCATTTGGGTCCCAAGGTGAGTATATGAGTTTAACGTGTAACTTTCTTAGGTACTTTAACACAATTATTTTTATACTAAAGTTTTGTGGCAGCTCTTGATTGGACTTAATTGTCATATTCTCAGTCAGAACTAAGTATCAGCTGAGGAGATGTCATTTTTTGCAGAAACAGTAAGTCAGAAAAGCATCTATCTGTGTAAAAAGTCTATTTGTAAGGGCAAGCCATAAATTCTCTTCAAGTGCCTCAATGCTGTTTTCAGACACACCTACATGATCGGTGTAGGCAGACACATCTTTGCTATGTCTGTCCTTCCTGATGGTGAGACACAAACCAGATCTCTCCCAGGAGCTGAATAGTCACATTCAACATACGCACAGCTCTGAGCTAATGCATTTAAACAGCTCTGGCCTGCAGCCAGCCGGGCACATAAGTGAAGCAGATGTGGCTATCTATGCTTGTCTATGCCCCCAGAAGTAGAGTCCTGGTCATTATTTCCAGCATCCATGGCATTGAACAGTTGGTAACACCAACAAATTCTTTCCTTTTTGCTCTTGATGTACCCAACTGCTTATCAATTAGTCCAGCAAGGGGAAGCAGAACAGCCCTTACAACAACAAGTTATTTATTTCCCGTGTCTTACTCTCCAATTCTTTTTGCTTTTACACACCTGCATCAGCTTAATTCACCAATTACTCCTTTGATTGTTTTATCTAGCTTTACCCTCAGCTGTTTCTTCTGCCCTTTACAGCAAGCTAAGGGGTAACCTTATTTCAATTTTTCTCACCCTCAGACAACTAACCTTTCAGAGGACATTCCTGCAGGTAAAATTCAGCCTGAACTGAAAAGCTGATGTATTCAAAGTCATGGCACAGACCTTTATGTACTCCCCTTGTTCGATAATGTCAACTAGGCTTCTGTGCCTAGCAAAATTTGTTTGTTTGTTTGTTTTCAAATTCTGCCGGAATGACTTTTTCATTTAGTTTTTCCACGAAAAATAATTTTGTTCAGTGGTGTAACACCCGCCTTACCTGACTCATGCTCTACTGTCTTTTTATCAGGGTGTCTCTGCAAGACTTGACATAGGGAGCTCTGAAGAAATGCAGAGGAGTCATATCTGAGTCTATTCCATTAGAAGGGACATCTGGCTCTAAGAGATCATAATGCAAGATAGGCTGGACTTTATGAAAGTAAATTTCAGTAAAACTGTTCTGTGTATTTGCAGTCTTCTTTCAACGACAACCAAGAGCTTCACATTGTTTCTAACACATATTTGTGTAGAGGTTACTGTAAGCTTAGTGTACATCAAGTTAGAACACAAATGTTGCTCTCATCAAACTTCATTACACTGTGGAAGCAGGAGGCAAAAGACAAATGTAAATAAGAACTAAAGTCCTGAAGATTGGTCATGGAAGAAGCAGGTGTAATAACTCAAAAACTTTGTATCGTTCCAAATGGATACTTACTGTCTTGGAAAAGGACTGGAAAGAGTTAATAATCATGACTTTAAAAGCCACACTCCGATGGTAATTTTCTCCCTGAAGCCTAAAGTCCACAACTGAGGGCCATTTCATATTTCCAGAACCAGGTGTTCACTGCTAACAGGAGATGGCAGGCACTGATGGTGACTCTGGCATGGCCACAGGATAAAGGCTCTCTGGCTAGTCTGTGTGGCACCTGTTTCTGAAGGGTTGGCACTCCAGTACCAGCTTCCATATCACAAATGGCTGTGGAGGATAGCTAGTCTTCTGCCTAGGCTTGCCAGTAGCAGCTGATTGCACACCCTGATGAGAAGCTGAGGAAAGAGTATTTTCAAATTCCTTTTTCTTCAGCGAGGCAGAATAGGTGCACCAGCCTCTCGTGATATGCTTCCAATTTTTATTGGCATGTACAGTGGCTTAGGAAGGGGGCCCCAAAACCCAGCCCTCCAGGGAGATGTCAGAACTGAAGATTACTCACCGTGCCCACGACGAAAGCTGCTGTTGCATGGAGGTGTTAATCAGATGCCGGGAGGCTCTTCACCTCCTGGGGCTTTCCCATCAGACTGGGTGAGTGATGTCCATCTTCCAGATGGGATGCCGGTGGGCCACAGTAAGCCTGTAGTACATGCTGAAAGCAATGTGTCAAGTGACCCTATGTATTCAGCAGGTTGGAGCAGAGGGATTCTTGAGGAAACGTGTACCACTGCTAGGGCAGAAGGGACTCAATTTCCTCCTGGCAGCCTTGTGCCCTTCATTTTTATAGCACAATCCCTGTGGAGGTCCAGAAAGTGAGTTTGTATTCTTGTACTCTGATGCCCTGCATATGGTCCAAGCAGGAAATGAAGCCCAGCAGTTACTGATCATGTGAAGCATAAAGCTCGTCCAAGAACCATGAAGTGCCCTGCTTCTGTACTATGCATGTGATTTTTCTGCATGATGCATTGTCAGAGGAGATACAGTAACCTGTTTTTCCGGGGCTTGCAATAAAGCATTAATTACATTAACCAATGGAAGCTATGGAAACTGTGGTGCAAAGGTTTTTCTTTCTGCATTATTTGGGAGAGTGGAAAAAAAGTTGATTAACAGTGAATTTTGTTAATGCAGTGTATTACTGTAAATTTTCTTGTTATGCTTCTGTATGTGCATGTGTAGGGTGGTATGTACTCAACTTCTCCTGTTAAATATCTCCCTGGTAGCAAACAGAAGTGCATCTTAAATGACAAATGCTTTTGTGACATCATTTTGTACTGGGACACTGTCTCTCTCTAGGGGTGATGTAGGGTATTGTCTGAGAACAAGACAGTGCTTAAGTAATAAAGATTTATTCCACCATGCATTTTGCTGCTGCTTTTTGAAAACAAACAAACCAACCAGCCCAAACCACTTCAAACAGTAGAAGGAAAATATGAGGTGCTGTTCTAGATATCCAAGAAACTCTGCCTTTGCTTCCGAAAAAACACAACTGCATCTTTAACATAGTCTTCAGCCAAATAGATCTAAACCAAATTTTTGACCTCCAATTTGTCAGAGGACTGTCCAGCCTGCGAGGGGAGCTGTGCAGGCATGGTGTCTGGGGCAGCTCGCTGCACATATATGCTGCATGTCAGAGTGGTGGGGCAAGGCTTCTGCCACAGCTCTATTCAAGCACAGAGACAACAACTTGAGCGGTATTGCCAGTGTGAACTTTAATCCATTGAACCCTTTGCATCTCTTCAGACCAGTTTGCATCAAAACTGACATGGGGTGGAAAGTCAAAGCATTTCTGATATGGAAATGCCGGGTTAGGAAGGAACACTAGCAACATATATTTACATTTGGGGAGAATAACTTCAAGTCCCGGGGACACACATTACATCTGTAACATAACTGCTGTCACTGTCACATTACTGGAGGTAAATAGCAGAGGTGTTGTGAGTCCTAGAGACTTCTGTGTGACACTGGAGAAATATCCTCCCTTCCTAATAAACAAGTCTATCTCGAGGCCTCTATGCCTCGTGGCTCTACAGACTCTCTCATGTCATATGTGTCAAGGAATTTCAGCTGACTGTCAGCTGAGGCATGTAGGGGCATGTGAGTCTTGGTTATGGGATAAGGGGCTCGAGTGTCAATATCAAA
The DNA here is from genome assembly GCA_000699545.1 of Podiceps cristatus. Classification (NCBI taxonomy): domain Eukaryota; kingdom Metazoa; phylum Chordata; class Aves; order Podicipediformes; family Podicipedidae; genus Podiceps; species Podiceps cristatus. Next base: position 7,285 of record JMFS01049878.1, read on the forward strand.
TGTCATGTATCTTGTGTTGCTTGTGTTGCACAAGGACTTACTGTGAATTTCTGCTCAGCAGAGGTAAGAGATGCACATGGATGACACTGGGAAAGGCTGAGGACTAAGACTTGAAGACATACTGAGGAGGAGAAATGGGAAGAGGAATGTAATTACATCAGCAAAGGGAAAGTTCAAGGTGAGGAATTTGCTAGTAAGTAAATAAAACAAGCAGGGATGGGGAGAGGGCACCAAGAAATAACATAGGCCCAGTTTTTCCACCCCAATCACACCTTTCTCATCTGCAGGTAAGGCTGGAGAAGTTCTCCTCAGCCTGGGTTAAAGTGGCAGAACAAGGCTCAGCTACGTTTACCCCTGGATAGTGTGAGAAAAGGCAACAATCAATATGTTGAATGTAAACCACACTGGTAGGTCTGTGTCTGTTATTGGGACATACTGGGTTGTTTCATAGGTATAGATCGTAGCAAAGAATGGTCTTAGCAATCTTTGTGATTACACAGGACTTTGCACTCCTGCAGCTTTTCATAATCTATTTGAACTTCATTCAAGCATTTCTAAACCAAGTGCATTGGATCAATTGAATATGTAACAATCGTGTGATATGAGGCTCTCTCTTGGCTATTTCCTCTCATCTAACACTTTTCAGAGCACTCGGGCTGTCTTACAGTAGTCTGTCTAGTTATCATACCCGTTCATCACCAGGGAGTTTTTATCTTTATGTTATGGTTGTACAAATAAAAATTTAAAGGGACTTGCTCAAGTGTTTGCAGGTAAGTGATAAGAAACAATGAAAGTGAAAAGAAACAAGTGTATGAACTCCAGGCTTTAGCCTACAGCTAATGTCCTAATCACCTTTGGTCATGTTCTGAAAAGGAGGAATGTATTTCCAATATGTAATTATCTCTCTCTATCCATTTCCAAAGAGAAGAAGAGCCACTAGGAGAAACTTTAGAGGGCATATGGAGATTTATCGTGCTTCCATTTCCCAGGAGCTCAGTCCTGCAAGGTCATCAGTGTATGCTGCTTTTGGAAGTTAAGATTTATTGAAGACACTTGCTTTGTTAGACCTCTTCCATGATTAGGAATGTCCAACAAATTTAGGGAAGGAGATGAGGAGTCTGGGATTTCTTTTGGATCATTTATTGCACTTCAGGCTTCCCAGAGAGGAGCTAAGTGAAAGCAAGTCCCAGCAGAGCAATTCATTATAGAAAGAGTAGAAAAGATCAAATTTAATAGAAGAGAGGAACAGTCAAGAATAAGAGGCTTTTCAGAAGGAACAGAGTAGCAGAGGAGGTACACAGAGCTTAAGAAGTATTCAAGAGAAGGTGTAAAAATGAATGCATCATGCACTTAGTGCTTCTGTCAAAGTGTGGTATAAACCAAGACAGTTTATTATGCTAGCTCTAAAGACACAGACAGTACTACTTTGCACAAGTCAGTGCACTCATTTGTTCTTTACCACCTTCTACCAAATACACTCTCTGTGATCTACTTCATTATTGCTCCTTGGCTATATTAAGCATTCCTTTACATTTTCCTTGCCACTTGTTGCCTTGGATTTGCATGGCAGAAGAGCTTTCAAAGTACCTGCTGGAACATATCACAGTCGCTGGTAATGCTGCAACTTGCTGTAATCTCAGCTGTTGGACTTGCACAGCAATCTGCTAGATCTGTGAATTTGTCTTGTTATAGCATAACCTCTCTCCCTCCACCCCAGACTCTGTTTCACATTCACTGAACAGATTTTCTTCTTTCTCCTCTCCCAGATACAGGGCCTCACTCTGCATCAGCTGCAGTGCACCTTTAGGGTACTGTTATCTTTTAGTCTGGGCAGTAGGTCAAGCACAGCCTTTCCGAGTGCCTGTGAGTATATTGAGCTTCATGAATCCATGCTTCAAGGAACCACAATAGCTGTGAGCAATTGGACCTACTCTGCCTGTAAAGGTCTCCCAGCAGAGTCACTTAGCCACTCTTTTTGTTAGGCAGTACTAATACTCAGCTGTAGGCAAAGTTAAAACACCACGATAGCCACATATATTTCCCTGTCCCAGTTTTCTCAGTGCTCCTAACTTTTCTCTGTCCAGGACTTCTCTTTCAGAATGTCATCTCCCCCAGATCATGAACAAAATAATGAAGGGACTCACTCATCCTTTATCCTATTCTAGTCCAATTTACAGGAAACTTGCTGGAGAACCCCATCCTTTCACAGATGCTAAATACTTTTATGACATGATTCCCTGACTGGTTTCAGCAAATTGTGCCTGGGTAGCAGCTGTCTGGATACAAGAAGTGTTTCTCCTGAAAGAACCTATTCACTGCCTTGCTCATGCATGACAGTGGTGTAAGTCCATGAATCAAGTTCAAGTTTGTGATATACATATTTACAGATTACCTGTTTATTACAGTGAGCAAATGCCTTTGGGAAGAAGTTACACTCTTGAGGTAGGGTGAGATGCACTTTGAAATTAAACAGGTAAACTGATTAAAAGGTAAACTGTTTCATGAAATCAGTCAGAAATTCTTTTTCTTAATCCAAAAGATTCTCTGTAGATAACAAAATAATGACCTAGGATGTGTATTTTGCCAGTGGTACATGGATTTTTTTTAAAGGTGACCCTTGTGGATACCTAAGGACTTTGGATATTGACTACCCATTGATTTAATGGGCTTCAAGTGTTGAAACACATTAGAAGCCAAAGGCCTTACAAGACTCCAGCAGGCAGTTAGTCCATAGCAGTTATATTGAAATAATTTCCAAAATAAATTAATTTCCGAAATAAATTCCAAAATAAATTCACAAGCTGGAGAGGTGGGCCTGTGTGAACCGCATGACGTTCAACAACTGCTGGTAGGAGACAGGCTGCTGCAGCAAGCTGGCTGTTGTGCTTCTCTACGTAAGAGAGCACTAGAAGAGAGTATCAGCATTTCAAAAGCATTGTCACAGTGGTAACACAAACAGCCCTTTTGGAGCACATCTCTGATCTGCTCCTGGGTTTCAGATGATTGCGACCAAAGTGTTGTCAAATATAAGGTTAGAAAGCACTCACAAGTTCATCTTCTGCACTTCAGTCATACCTATGCTACGTTCCACTGATGCTGTCTAGCCTGTTCTTAATAATTTCCTCCAATAGAGACACCAAGCAGTTGTCCTCCTAATGTCTAATTTAACATTGCTGCAAATTAAAATTATTTCTTGTTCCCTTTGTCTCAGGAGACCATCATAGTCTCTTTGTCCATGCAGGAAAGTATCTAGATGAAGCTTATTTTTGTGCATCACCTGTAAGAAAAACAGCTCTGCTCCTTTCACTCTTACGTGTTAGGCCATGTGTCCTTGACTTCTGAAGAGCCACATTGTCCTCCTCAAAGCGGTGACACCCAAGCAAAGATGCAGTGCTCAAAACAAGGTACAGTGACTCATCTAGTCCCTGCTGGTGCTGCCCTGCACTGTAGAAAGTACTCATGTTCCTATTATGTCTTGTGTGACTTAATGCAGAGCTAAGATGCTCCTGCAGAAATCCCTCAGCCAGCTTGGCACTCCTGGTCCAAGCCACAGCCTAGGATTTCGGGAGTTACCCCATCCTCCCTGTTGTGTAAGACCATGCCTATCTCACTGCCCCTGGGACCATACTATAACTTTGACTTTCAATTAGATCTATAGCTCCTTTTCAAAGTTTCTCTCCATACTGCACCTAGCACCTGGAATGGCAGTGGGGGTCTCAAACCCAGAAACAGTGTTATTTCTTTTATAAAAACAACAAAACACAAAACAAAAAAAAGCAGACTTGTCATCATGAAGACTGGTGTGAGTGCATGGGAATGAGTCCTTCTGCTGTCTCCCTTGCCTGAGTATTCAAGGTTAATCCAACTGCTTCCAGTGAGGCAGAAAAGAGATTTCTTCCAGAACAAGCTGCAAGAGACTTCTATTTTTTAGTGCCTTCCAGCAAGGATCATCTGCTAGGACCATCTGGACATCATGAGTTCAATCAAATTCCTCTGTTAAAGGTAAACTTGGCTGTTGGAAGAGCAGCAGGTCCCTTTTCTTTTTTATTTGTAGCTGACGTTGCTTGTATTTTCCTGTTGACCATAATCTGTGACAGAAATTTCCTTTGGCTTCACCTCTCCTCCCCCATTCTCCCTTCTTTCAGGGAAATTTTAAACAGAATCATTTGTAAAACTATTTTGGAAAGGTGAGCCCAAGAAGAGCCTTCACTCTCTACCCTCTTTCATATTATGGAGCATCTCAACCCCCAAAGACACAGAATAAAGAAATAATGTAGCTTTTCTTTAATAACTGGAGCCCTCCTTTCAAGGGGACTTCCTGTCTGTGTCACTCTATTGCTTGAGCAGCTCACAACTCTCATTGCCCTACAGTTCTCCCAAGGGACTGGGAGGGGCATGGAGGAATGCCTGGAGGCTATTCTCAGTGAAAGGTTTGGATGCATCCTTAGGTATCAATGTTGCAATGTAGGGTTCCTAGGGATTTACTGATGTTTGAAGCAGTCACTGGAGAAAAGCTTGGTCTGTATTCAAGACACCCACAATCAGTGTTCCATTTACACATCAGGTTTACCTTTCTTCTATGATAATGCAGGAAGCTGGGATCTGGCAGTCATCAAGAGCAGAAGATCTGGATCATTCTGTGCCGGTTTGGATTTAAGCAGTATGGATGGCACTGGCAACTGTTTTAAGCTCCATCATCCAACTGGGCTCAGTGGGATCCTGTAGAGTCCTGCTGCTCTCAAGGGATGGGACATGTGACTGAGAGAGCTGAACTAGCAGAAACAAAACTGCAGCTGTTTATAGAGTGTCAATTTTACTTTAAGTAAGTACAAAAAGCTGATGCAGTTGGCCTTATACTGATGCAATATATTGATGCTGCAGCACAAGAAGGACATGGAGCTGTTGGAGCATGTCCAGAGGAGGGCTACAAGAAGATCCGAGGGCTGGAGCTCCTCTCTTATGAGGACAGGCTGAGAGAGTTGGGCTTGTTCAGCCTGAAGAAGAGAAGGAACTCAGGAAAACTCGGGAAAAAAAGGAGAACCTACTGCCTTTGGAAGAAGGGGCAGACGAC
>JMFS01049886.1:0-10058 GCA_000699545.1 Podiceps cristatus
AGGGACAGCTCTTCACACTGTAATGATTCTTGCCAGAAGTGTTAATGGCAAACACCTTACATGCTATTCCACTATTATTCTGCTGCTGTATGTGATTCTGGTGGGCACAAATTGGTTTTATGCATTTAACACATTTCTTTTTTGTTTTGCTTCACGCTGTGCTAGTATGGCATGGTTTGGATGAAAGGAGATCCTTGAGTTGCACTAAGACTGCTGAAGGGGCCTACATGTGCATCAGAGACATCCCAAAGATCAAGGACAAATGATAGGTCTTATTGTTCCTTCTGTGAGAAATTTTCAAGAAAGAAGCATTACAAATCCATTGAACTGCATTTTCTTTTGGATAATTAAATGGACTTCTACGCTTTATTCTGTTTAAGCCTCAACTTAAGTTGAGGAGTAGTGAGACTAGCTGAAGCTGTCAGTTCATAGTAGGAATAACACTTCTGTACAAGTTTGCTGGAAGAACTTTGTAGAAGATATTTGACACTCAATATTGGGGATTTGTTGGGGGATTAAAAAAGAAAGAGAAAGCAAATGTAAGACACTCACTTCAAAGCACTTATTTCAAGGGAAATGCTAAGGAGGATAGACATTGCTGAGATAACATTAGCGAATAGCCCAAGCATAAATGACACGAATAGAAAATCTGACATGTGAATCACAAGGGGAACAGGTAGCAATGTGTCATGTATTAAGAGAAATCAGAATCTAAAATTGTCCCCCAAAACAGGCCCACTAGGAAAACATGGTTTTGGAAAAGGCAAAAAGTCAACGCTGCTGCTAAATTTTCCTCTGGAAGAAAAACATTTCCAAGGCCTTCTCTTAATCATGATCAGATTTGTACATTTAAAATAGGCTACACCTGACCTACCCTTCCTACCAAACAAAACACCTTCCTTCTCAAAGTCTGTAATTTAAATCCAAAGTGCTCCGTTTACTGAACGGTTTAGAATCATGTGTATAAGGAAGTGGTTTGGGATGAGCTTTCCATCTCTCTACTATAAATTTTGAGACATCAGAAATTGGCCTGGTGTAGCACTACCGCACTTCAAAAGGAAAGAGCCGAATTCCACAACTGGCAGTCTGCATTCCTCTTCCGACAGGCTGCTCCTGTGGTTTCCAACACTCCCTCCAAACTGGGGTCACTCTGGGAAGCTGCCCCCCTGTTACTTTTGGTTTATTAATGACCAGCTTGGCTTTTTTTAAATGCAGGTAGATGGATTATACCCCTGCCTTGCAATAGATGCGCTGTACGGCATGTTGCTCTGCTGATGAACAGCTGCCTACTGGGGATGTGCCGATCAGGGCTGAGAAATGAGTGGATGCCAACTTGCTAAAATATTCTGACTTGCTGGATGGATCCTGAGTCTCTGGCAGGCAGAGATCCCTCCTGTATGTCAAAAAGTAAGTAAGACTGTATTGATAACCACTCAGTAGAAAAATACTATGTTCTCTCTTGCTATTTAGTTTCTTTTTTAGGTAATGAAATGTAACTATCCAGCTAAAAATGTAATACATAAAAGCTGCTATACTTTTTGGTGAACAGTAACTGATTAACTATGCAGGATCAACAGTCAAGCTAAGGAAAAGCTAACTGGCAGATAGATTAGATAAGGACACATTCTTGTGGGATATGTTGATGAACGCACAGACTCCTTCGGTTAGAAGGTCTCTGAAAATTGTTTGGAAATAATCCTAAAAACCCCTCTGAAGTACGCAGGGAAAGGAAGTTATGGATCCCAACAACTGGGAGTCAGCCTCCTTCCCCCAGTCCCAATAATTTTAATACGCATGAGAACTGATGGCATGTGGGAACAATCAATGAGAGAATGACAGCTGAGCAAAATTTCCCAGCAAGCTAGTAAAGCTGTGGCCTAATTCAGTAACGCCCTTTATGAGTCTGGGTTTGGGGTCCTCCCCCACCCCATGGCCAGACCGACAGCATAATTTTCAATTCATTTCCAGGCTGGACATTGTTGTTTGTAGACACAGGCAGATCTCTCAGAACTTCAGAAAAAAATCTCAAAACTTAAAAACAGATTAAAAAATAAATCAGCAATTTTCAAAAATAGTAATACAAATGTTTACTAAAAAGTAAATATACAGATCTTTTTAATCCTGTATTTTTTTAATAAATATGCTGCATTCTCTCAGGGATAACTGAAGTAATGCTCACATGACCAAATATCCACATGCTTTCCTCTATGTTCATTTTCTGAGCATGCAATAGGTTTTGGCAATTTTTTGTTTAAAAGAATGGGGATTTGGAAACTCACCAAGATGAACTTCCCAAAGAAGATCCTTGGAGAAAATATGAGCCTGTCTATTGAAAATATTTCCACCCTCTGAAGTACTGCTGAAATAATTGTTAACTTTTTCAGAGCTGAAAAGGGGATCAATATTATTCAGATATTCTACACCCTCTTACTCAGAATACGGTTTAAAAAAAGAAAAAAAAAAAAAAAGGAAATTTTATGCCCTATGTCACACATCTATTTACAATAAGTACAAAATAACTCCTGTACTGTGAACATAAATTAGTACTATAACCCCAGACAACAGCGCAACTATTTATCAGTGAGACACTTAAGTTCTGGGCAGCATTTTCATGCATGTGTAAGTACTAGTAGATTCATGTGATTTCCTAAATCAAGGCCTTTAACTGAAGCAAATTTAGTCTCTGATTGCCTATTAGCAACCTTTGGGAAATCTTTTATTGGCTAACTTATATTACTTTAAAGCTAATTGCTATGAGAATACAGAATGGATGTGCACAGTGAAACGGACCACATACTACTTGCACATAGTTCTATTTTGGACACTTGATACTAAGTAGTGAAAATTAAGACGATTATTTCAATTTAAAAAGCTACTCTAGTTGTTGTTAAACACCTATAATCAATTTGCAAGCACTTAGCAATTTCATCATCATTCACAGAAGAAGGGCAAAGACAGTGATTCACACAAAAGAGAGTTAATCAAGATCTTGCGATAAACAGAAAAAATAATATAAAACTGTGGGGATATCAGAGAGTGGTCAGAAACACATTATCAAGCAAATACACAACATTTAGAAATTTACGGAAAACTGTTTCAGTTACAATCTGTAGTTAATATGGCAAATAAACAAGAATCTTAAGAGGTTTATACAGAGCAATAGTAAAGAGCGCAAAACACATGAATTTCTATCTGCTGCTCCTTATATTCAGTGTATAAGATTGTTTTAAGCAATAGGAAATGTTTGTTGGCTTAAAGGAAGAGAAGTGATACAACAAAAAAGCAGTATGTGCCTAATTAAAACCAAACTGCCACAGCCTAAAGCCTACAATAAGTATTTCATAAAAACTCTGCAACAAACAGATTAAGAGGTTTTGTAAAGCAGCTGGGTTTTGATAGTTGATTCCAAGAGTGCTGCATTTGATTCCAATATCATGTTAATCTAAAAAGCCTTCTTGAACTACTTAAAATCAGTGGTTTATCATGCTGCATTGGTTTCCATCTGGATATAAAACATTATGAAGAGAACCAGTTTGTCAAATGGATAGAACATAAGCTATTTTTGAGCACATCCATGCTTGCTTGGCACAGAAAAGGCTAGCTATCACACTCATTTGAATTCATCTTGTTTTAAATAATCAACATTTCCTACCATTTTGTGTGAGTTTTGTGGAGCAGAGGAAGGACGTAATCCAGAAGGACTCTTTAGTGGTTTTTACTGCTTGGCTGTTGTTTCCTAGGAAAATTCCCTTTGAAAAGGGGAGTTTGAGGTAGCGACCAGAATCCTGAAGGTTTGTGTTTTCTTCACACTGTGAAAACAAAACAGTTAAAATAACTCTACTGCATCAAAACAAAGGACCAAATCCCTGACTTATATGAATTATTATTGCTTCTTTGCCAGAAATGGAAATATTTTCACTATGCCTGTTGCAACTTTGGTTTTGGTTCATAGCTTTATATCTGACATTGAAGTCTAACAAATTTGCACAGGTTATGTCAAATGAATAGCTACAAATTTCGGTGTTAAAAATCTAAAATTTATCTAGAAGCATATCAAGCCCTCTGGAAGAGATAACTGTAAAATGTGGAAACAAAAACTCCACAAAACTGAAATATCTCTAAAAATGGTAAAATTGAGTACATCTGCATGAGTGAGCTTGCTTGATTTTCCTACTTCAGCTATTCATTAAGAGAGTATCATGGGTTTCACTTTCTGTGTTTTAATTGGACTTACCTTCATGAAATCCATTATAAATACAATGTAATATAATAGTAAGACTTAGTAAAACCAGTGCACTGAAACACCTATCTAGATTCAATTGCAGTTTGTAACAAGAAGCTTCCTATTAAACAATCAGCAATGGATATTTTAATAGTGACAAGATTATCACTCATTTGGTAATGAATACAGACATTCTCAACCTAATGTTTCTGGACATTCAAAGTATGTTCCAGGGAATCAGTACAGCTAATGATTACTAATTCAAATTACCTTGTGTACAATGAGTTCATGGGTGCCATCTGGCAGAGTTCTCCCATTTTCCTGCATCAAGGGCACGAAAGAAAAGCCAAACAACTTCTTCTCACCTTTTTCTTTTGCTGAAATACATATGTAAAGAGCAGCACTTAAAGTTAATATTATACATTTTAGACAAAACAAATGTATGTAATACAACATTTGAAAGTATACTGGAAGCCATTTGCAGCTAGTCAGAATAAGATTATCTTAAATTTCTGTTCGGATTTGCACATTCCCTCCTGTAATGGTTTCTTTTATCTCACTGAAATCAGAAAGCAATATTCTGGAAAGATTTGGTATTTATTAATTCCGTGCAACATGAAGGGAAAAGGAGATTTTTGGTGACAATTATACCCTACAGCTGCTTCTACCTACTGGTCTCCATTTTAGGTCAGCCTACTGCAGGCTACACTGCACTTCTATTTTGAAATGTGTCTCTATAGATAATACTGAATTTGGGAATTTTATTTTATAAGTAAAAAACCAAAAGAGCAATACAAAAGTGATGTTAATTGACCATGACATACCCACATATGTCTCCCATTGTTTGGACTGCTAAACATGCACTAAGGAACAGATATAATTTTGGATAATTCACCAGGTAAATTCTAAATTTGCATATTGAGTCTACCTGAAATTCTGTTTACATTTGCATCTGCAGTGTTGTCTACTTCTGTTTAATAAAACTAGCCCAGTTTTCTTTCGTATTTAGGCTTTACCAAAGCACTGAGTTCTACCAAGCAGAGCTGCAAGCCAGAGAAGCTGTGTCATGAAAGCATTACAGAGAAAGTTCACGCAGCTGTCTTTTTCCTGAGGTATAACGGAAACTCATGTGCTGACTGCAGCTGTAACGGAGAGGACTAGCAGAAGTCGTGAACAGCACTTACTGGAACAATGCCGGAATTCACAGCGGATGTGTGCTCCTCTGAATTTATCCACAGGAATAGGAAGCTTCAGCAGCTCAGCCCATCTGGGACCATTGTTATGATAAAGCACAAAGGAATGGTACTCGCTGGCTGGTGGCTCTCCAGAGCCAAATGAGATAAAATCCTAATGAAGAAAAAGTATTGATTACAGATTAAAGGCAGATTAGTTCACCATAAGATGTCATCAAGACTGTTCTCACGAGGAAGACTATTTAATATTTACATTGATATCATAAATACCACATGTGGTGTAATGCTCAGTATCTTAAAATCCACAAAAAATAGTAGTACTTTGTTAATATTTGCTGATTAGAAAAAAATAGCAAGAATCACCATAGCAGTGAGTATTATCTAAGAGAATACGCAACAAATGAGATGTGGAGTCCCATGACACGGCATGGCTCATCCAGTGTTATGCCCAAGCAACAAACAGGAATTTAACTGAGACAAGAACAGCCCAGCCCCAAGATCTTTAGTCCTCTGAAACAAGCCTGCAATTCTGCTGTTATCACTGATTCATCCCAGCATGAGAAAAGAAAGAAGTCTGGATTCTCTGATATAGGAAGAAGCAAAGTGTTGGTTGCCTTTGCAACATCCATGATGGCCTCTCCATAGAAAAATCCATTTGCCTACTTTGGCAAGTCCTGACTTGGGGATACCTATCAATTTTCTGTGGGAAAAGTAAGCTGTAGCTTTTCACCTCAGCAATTAAAAGGGATCACCTTTGCATCTTGATATCCTTTAGTTTTCCACATGTGTGTATGTATATATAAGAAAAAAGATATACATACACATATATATGTTTATATATATTAAAAAAAAATACATACATTGCCTGCCATGCATTATGCACAATCTCACTTTACGTACATGCACACACGTGCACAATTCGTACCAGGCTATTTTTGTCAGCCTTTCCTCATTATGTCACCCCACAGCCCTCAGCATCATGCAGAACGTGAAAAAAGCACTTTCAAATAAAAGGAAAAAAAAAAATATGCTAAATATGTATGGAAAAGGTTGAAGGTGAACAGAAATCTTTTGGTACAGAAAAAGATCTGAGAAACAGTCAGCTATTAATAATTAAAATATAAACCAGTGCCTGTTTGTAAGGCATACAAGCAGTACGCAATCAAAGCTGAAGAAAAGGAGAAATGTCTTCTTTCATTGATACAAGGTAGTGATTTTTGCATCAAGGATCTCCGATTTATTCAAAACATACAAAAAACTGAAAAAGATCGAAACACATTCTGTGTAATATGACAAAATGCATACCTAAGAAGAATTACTATGAAATAAAGAATTCTCCAAATCTTGATCTTGCTTCAACATTTTCCAGCACGTTAACGGAATCACGAGTTATTTGGTTGCCAATTATAGGTGTTTATCTGAATCACGCAATTGATCACAGAAATTAAACAAACACACATTTTATAAAGGTTTTAAGCAACGTAGAAATACTTTGAATATCTAAAGACAGCAAAAGATAAACATGACCTTTCCAAAGCAATTTTGTACTCTTCAAACAATGCTGCAAAAGACGATTTACATCTGAAAAAGTGTATCAAAATTAACTACAGCAAGGAAAAATATACAACAAAGATACCTTTAAAATTTGACCACTGCTGTCCACGACATACATTGTCACTTCCACATTTCTGGCCACACTTTTCCCTCCTTTCTCAAATTCTCCTCTTTCTACAGTGATATATAAATCATTCCTCATTTCACCTATAAAAAAAACAAACCAAAGAAAAGGTATGTAAAAGTCAGTTCAACTTGCTTCCTCTTTGCTTTTAGTAACTTAGACTTTCACCTTCACTTCCAAAGAAGGGTTAGTATCACACCCCCAATTTATCAGTATTTTCAGATTTTTAATAATAATAACAATTGCTTTCCTAAACCAAGAAAGCCAACAAGGCTTCATCCCTCTAAAAACCCCAGAGATTAGCTGCCATACAAAACCAATTCTAGGGGCTTTTACTCATCTGCTAGCTCTTTTTCATCTTTACGGTAGCATCTCCAGCTGTACTAGAGCTGGTGTTTAGCTTCGCCTCATTTAATTCCTCGTTTAGTCTAAGGCAACGTAAATGTATTTTCTTTCATTTGTAATCTTTACATTTCTGTTTAATGTTTCTGTGAAGAACTGATTACAACTTTTTCACACTTAATCTCAAAAGAAAGTTTATCACTTTTAAGAAGTGAAAACCAAGAGGATGGTGTTCTTTCCATTAGCAGGGCAGGCTTCATAGACTGCAAGCATTCAAGTCTGTCTTTCGGACCTAAAAGATCTCCACATATTTTACATTGACAGCGTGTTCCGAAGTTTTCTAGCAAAAAGTTAGCTTAGCTAGCTTACTTGTTGCTTGTTGGAAAGGGCTTCTGAGAAATCAAAATCTTCATCAACACATTCAAACTACAAATCCGATACAGGCACTACCTAAGTGTTACATAGTACATACAAGTTACTAAATACTGCTATCATGTTTAAATTGAAATTCTTTGCACATTCATACATTAACATGCTAAGTATTCTATCAGACCCATAACCAGATTTTTCTGGACGAGATCAATGGTAATTTTACTTTAGTTTCAATTGACACAAACTACAAAGTTTATAGTTGATGAAAGGAAGATTTGTTGGCAGTTGTGGGAGGCAGATAAGGGGGAGAAGCAATACTGGTGGTGACTAGAGCGGCATGCTAGGGAAGCCCCTGTTCTGTTTGAAGATGCTAAATCTATTTCGAAAAAGCGTAAACTAATCTAGCTCTGGAGAAACATTACAAGGACTACTTGGAAGCAATTGGACTTTCCTTGTGAAACACTAGAAAAATGAAGGATGAACACCATCATAACTAGAAGCATCTTCTAAAATTCTACTTTCTATATTTGGTGAAAAAAGAAATTAAAAATATATGCTTTCATTTAGTGAAACACAAGTTTAGCATAATGGGAATATCCTCTTTTAATACAGTGTATTTTCACTGAGCACTGGTGAAAAGAAATCAAGTATGACAGTTTTGTGTATTTACAGGTGTACCACTTAGAAGTCAAACATGAGATGGATGCTTGTACTGTGGATAAAATTAAAAGGTACATAACTGATAAATAATTAGTGAATCTTCAGTTTCCAGCTTCATTTTAATGTGCAAGCACAATTTGACCTGCTTGAATTTTCCAGGATACTCTCATGTTTCACATTTCTTGCATTTATTTTACCATATATGCAACACTCCAGTGATCTTGCTACAGTCTTCTAATATTTTGATAACATTATTCCATCACTGTATGCAAAATAATTAAATCATTCCTCCAAAGAACAATCTAAACCATTGCAAAATGAAAAAGAAAAAAACCCGTTTAAAGAGGAAACTTCTATATTATCAAGCCCTCGAGAATCATGCCCATAAAAAGGGGGAAAAATCTGCTATTGTATTATCTTATTATCAATTATCTTCTGAAACAACTATGGACAGAGCTAGAGTACAGCTAGACAGAACGAACAGAAACAAATACCAGGACCAGATGGTATTCACTTAGGAGTTTTGTGTGAAGTCGAGGATGAAAGAGCTGAATTGCTAATAAGTGTGTGCAATCGTTGAATCAATCTCTGGTTTCCGGTGGGAACCAGGTTCAAAATAAGCAAAAGGCAGTTGTTCAGGTAATGGACAACGAGACTTATGAAAAACCAAACCAAATCAAAACCACAAAAGCAACCCCAATACAAAACCCAAACACAAACTGAAAACTTTTGAAAGGATGTTGTGAATGTGAGAAATGTGTAAGGGTTCAAGAGAAGAACGGAGAAGCTGTGAAAGAAAGATCCACTAACGGATGTGAAAGAGACGATCACAAGCAGCTGAGGAAATCCCTTGAGCTGAAAATAGCTGGAGGCTGGGAGAGCACCGGTGGGTAATTACCATACATGCATATATGTATGCTCAGTTCTTACTCTTCCTTAGGTGTCTGCTTACAACACTCGGCTGGATAGGCCCTTGATCTGAATCAGTAAAGCTGTTCGTATGTTTATTCAGGTCACAAAATTACCTTTGCAACTACTAACTTCTGATTATTTCTGCATTGCAATAATATTTTATAATAAAAAGTTTTTAGAAGCTGGTACAGTATGGGTACTAAAAAGCATGCACTATATTGAGTCCTTGCTTAGCATACGCTTATACATTGGTTCTAGTCAGTGCTGGCAGTTGTTCACTTTCAAGTCTTACATTCAAAAAAAATGACAACACAATAATCAAAAAGAGAAGCTTTGTTATATAACTGATTTTAGCACACAGGTTGTAGTTGCAGCAATTTCTCTTTAGAGATTAACTTGAATTCTACGTGCCTTTTTGCCACGTTCAGTCATTATTTTTATTTTTCAACAAGGAATTATGTCAGTTTTCCATGGAGTCTTCACAGAAACATAACTGAATAACCATTTTCACCACAAATTTCACAACCTAGCCCTCATGAAACTCAGTAAAAAACATTTTTTTTTCCTTTTTTAAAATAAACTGTATAGGATTTAAATGAAAATGGCACTGGAACAGTGTGCCCAGAAAAACTGTGGACGCCTTATCATTGGAAGTGTCCAAGGTCAGGCTGGATGTGGC
>JMFS01049896.1:0-24927 GCA_000699545.1 Podiceps cristatus
ACCCAGACCTTTCTATGATTCTATGATAAGCTGACTCATGCCAGGGTGGCTGAATCTGTATTCTAGGAAACCTGCTCCAAAGGCTGTAGAAATCAAAGAAACGCTTTCTACCCACCCTGGGAAACGAGTAATGGCGTAAAGGTGCTTTGAATATGTGGTTTACTATGTTGCAGTACAGAAAGTTTGAAAGCATGAAGTACTTGTGTTAAAGGCTTAAATTTTTTAAGTGAAGGTGTCAGTAGACATAAATACCCTTCTGTGTGTAGGTGATTAATTTTCACCTGCTTCTAAAATGCACATTTGGATAGTTGGTTCCCCGCAGTTCAGCTCCTGCCACCATCCTGTTTGTGATGTCTCTGGGGCTGTTTTATCTGTTTTCCCTTTTGTAAGTTTATGCCGTAGCAGGAGTTTGGTGAGGTCTCACTTCTTAAGGAAGCAGTCACATCGCCTTCTATTTTAACTCAGAAGAAGTCATGCTGAATTGATGTTTTGTTTTTCCATGAATAGCAGCATGTAATAAATGTGGAGGTGCCTAAGTGCAATACTGGAATTGCAGTTCTGCTCTGTTGGATATACAGCTCTTGGCACTGCGGCCCCCCAGAATGACTGATCTGTACCAGGTTCATGGACTTTTCAGAAGTGCCGGGCCCCATTCCAGGCAGCTCAACAAATTTGACACTCAAGCTAAAATTAAGTTGTGCATGACTCCTACAGGGACTCAATGAGGAAGTGGCTTCCTATGAGTTTTCTCTTATCTCTCTCTCTCTCTGTGTATATATACACATAGAGCTATACATGTAGTTGCAATTTAGTTCACGTAATGGGATAACTTTCACTGCAGATGAGATGAGATGCATTCAGAAATGATAAAAGACCTTCTGAGGTATTCAAGGTTGGTTTGTATGCTGGTGAAAGAATTTGCTTAGAACTTAAAGAACACACTTTGTCCTGGATGTGGGATATTAAGATTATCTGTCTGGAAGGTCAGATCCCAAACTTGAACTTGGGGGGAACTAGACAGAGGAAAGGAGGACTGTCTTAAAACAAACCAACCAGCCTCTATGGTTTTAAAATTGGGGATCACCATCTCCATGCCTAAAATTTAAACTATGAAAGAGGAGCATATTTGGCTTTGGTTTTTCTTGCCAGTAGCATTTCTGGTAGAATGTTTACAGTTCACTTCAGTGATGCATTTACCATTCAGTGCAGTAACACTGAAATGGTTTGTTGAAATTTTTGGTCTGTTTAATCTAGTGTATTTCCATTCTTAAAAACATGAGGCATTACTAAACAGAAATTTCTGCCTTAGGACTGTGACTAGACTTAATGTTTCACATGAATCTTCTGATACAAGTGATGTGATGTATGGAAATACAGAGGAGAAACAACACAGCAATTCCAAACGCACAATCCTGAGCCTGCTCACTGAGCACGCAGAGTCAGCCTGCTACCTCTACCCATCCTGGAGTTGTTGCAAGCTGTTGTCTAAGCAAGTTTAAACCAGAAGACTTGGATCAGTCTGTAAGCAAATTCTTAACACTGTGCAATGTTTATGCGCACTATAAAGACATTCTTAGAGTTTACCGTTCTTTTACTCTGCCTTGGTGACTGCTCTGAGCATGGAGGATGAGTGTGGAGTGATGTGTTCACAGTTCACAGCTGAGTTTTAGGAATCCTTGAGACAATGAGTGTAAGCTAGTCCAGCTGCTGAGTGCGCTGTAGCTATTTGGTAGATGGGACAGCAGAGCAGGGCAGCTTCCAGAATCATCAATAATTTCATTATATTTCACTGTTTTAATGCTCTTCAGAAAATGATCAGGAGTTCTGGCTTTATTTTTACCACAATAGGAAAACTTGTTCAAAATATGGGCAGATTATTCAAAGGAGAACAAATTCCTGGGGAAAAAAAAAATCCTGAAAAGGAGAAGGGATATGCCCTGTTTTTCCAAAGTTCTAAGTGCCTAAAATAGCTCTGTAGAAAGTATTTTGCTTATGGGTAGTTGATCTCTTTTAACCTGGAATGAAAGTAATTCCCCAGTATCTCATGTCTCAGTCTTTTCCTAGGCAACTGCTAAACATGTAAAGGGTGGGACTATAAAGCAAAAGTTGTGATACACAACATGAAGATTTACTTTGATCATTTCCTACATTTTCAGTAGATATTTAGTCCATATACTTGGTAATGGAAAGGCCATGCTGCCTAGTACTGCTAGAAAAAGTCTGTGTGCATGTCTTTAGGTATATATTGTCATTATATGTGTTTGTGCAAGAATTTAAGAATCAATGGTAAATCAAAATGCCCAAATCAAGTTTTTTCTGTCAATACTCTGTTTCTATTCTTGAGATTTTTAAAAGCTATGGAGATGTATTACTGACCAAAACAGAAAAAGGTGTCTTCTGCTAGTATTTTCACCAGACAGATATTTATATGACATTCCAGCCTTTATTACCCTTTAGAAGCTTTTGTTAAGCTTATGAGAAAAAATAAGGTAAAAAAATCCCTGTTCTGCAAGCTCTTAACTGTAATAGCAAGTACTTGCAAGTAGTGACTTCCCCATTGTGTTAATAGCAATTCGGTGGTTCTGGCAGGGTATCTGCCTTTACGGGTACGGAACAACTGCTCAGGACGTTAGCGGAGCACTAACGCTGGCAGCCTGGCCCAACGATCTGCTTCATGACCCACACAGAGCCATGGAGAACACAGACCTGGCGGCAGTGCTTCCTAGGAACCCAGGTCTGTGTGCTACATCCCCCTGTGGCACTTCATCTGCAGGATTACAAAACCATGTTTAGGCATGTGTAACAGTTTGTAAAGTCAGGCTCTAGCTTTATGAGGATGGGTTTGCATTTACCATGTGAACAAGTATATTTCATACTTCCCTTTAAATTGCCACAGTTAAGGATTTCATAGTAAGATATGATTCTTAAGCAGAATCAGAGAAAAACTGTATCTAGTTACTAATTTTTTTCAACCATCTTTATCTGTTGCATTTCACTGTTGAAATAGTTGTCTATTTTCTGTAGTATTTCACTACTGAGCATGATTTGGGAAACACTTTCCACTGGAAAGGTAGTAGAGAGAAACATTTTTTATTAGAAAGTACTTAATACTAACCTCCCTCTAAACCACAATATATTCTGCTAGTGTCAGACTTGAGATCGGCCTCATTTAATATATTTACCAAGGTGTTTGGGGCAGAAGGATAAGAATGTGCCAAATATGTTTGGTGAACACACATTTTTGTGCCCCTTTGCTGCTGCAGAGGCATAATGTCAGAGAACTGCGGGAGCAGAAATGCGACTTCAAAGTGCTAATCATATAGTTAGTGAGGTGCCCGTAGCGACCGTGTCTCCAAGTGGAGTTGTGCCCCAAAGTGAAACAATTCAGAGAACAAAATGGAAAAATACGTGTGAGTGGCTATGTGTGAAGTGGTCATGCTGTAGTTCTTAGAGACCATTTGTTCATATCCTGTCCCGTTGCTTACTTATGTACTCTATGAAAGAGGGGAAATATTTCATGTATTTCAGAAAATTATTTTAAATTGTTGGGATGCCTTTTTGTAATACTTACTTGTAGTCCTTTAAGACTTCACCTGGGTATTTCTGTTTGTCTAGTAAAAGCTTTTCACACAGTAATTGAGTGATTTTTGAATTTACATATAACCGTTCTGACCTTGACTTGGAAAAGTATGTCCTGCTGTCTTACTTGATTTGGCTTCTCACACTATGTAATATTTCAAATTCTTATTCAAAAGTGGTTCCTCTGACATCATTATTCCTACAGCCCCATGTTGTTTTAAATATTGCTGTCTCTTCAGATGGAAGCCTTAAGTTTTCTACTTTTTCATTTTCCCCTCCACTGTGTTGCACATAAAGTATTAACTAATTAAATGGATGCATTTGACTGTAAATGGATATGGGATGTCTACTTTTGCTGTCAAAATATTATATAGAAAACTTCAAAAATTTCCTTACATAGTTAGGCTGGTAAACCTGACCATCTCTTTAGTATTTCCTGTAATATTGTGAGTCGCTAGCAAACATCTAGGCTTTTTTTTCCAGTTTTACATGCAGTTTTGCAAAACAATTTTGATATTGGAAAAAAGTGTCTTTTAATCTTCATTGCAGGAAATTGAGATGACACCTCAAGCTGTGTTAGGAGAAGCAAAGAAGACAGGCAGAGGCCTAAGTAAGGAGGAATCATGAAAACTGCTGGAGAAGATGCGCGGTGATGTATTACCATAAAGTTAATAGTTAGAGGTAAGGGGAACTGTAAAGAAAAGATAAAAGTTAAGGAGAGTATTTTCTGTTCTTCTGTATTCTTCCTACTGGGACAAGGCATCTTCTGTTGAAAGAAACACTCTGTTTTTCAGAAGACAGTTGTATCAGAATTGCATTTCTTGACAAAGACAATGGTAACTGATGGATTTTATTTATAGCACGTATCCCCTCTTACAGGTTAAGTGAAGTTGGAAGAGGGATTGGAACAGAGGGTTAGATAGAAAAAAACATTGGAGACAACATCTGAGAGCAAGTATCTTAAGTGTTTGCATTAAATAGAACACTTCGGCTCAGTAAAACTGACAGTAACATAATGAGCCACCTATATAAACTTCAGTTATGTAAGACAGTAGTGAAACTGTAATTCCGTCTCATGAAAATGGCAATTGCAGGGGAATAAATGATGTTCAGCTGAACATCTGTCAGTCTCATGTCAGGAGCTTTAAGAAGAAGGGGTAATGACTGCAAAGTCCCCACATGTAGTGAATGTTCAGAAGTTCAAAAGACTGATGTCAGGCAAATTTAAATGGGTCAGTCCCTGCAACATTTGATCTGTCAAAAAAAAAAAAAAAAAGTAGTGGTTTCACCGGGTCCTGAATTTCTAAAAATTCCACGTCTTTGACCCTTACAGATACTTTGTGTTGCCCAGCCTGTAGTGCATACTGTGAAATTCTCTGAATCCTCTGTTCTTTGATATTGCTTTCAGAAGGGTTCCGGATGCATTCCACAGTCCTCTATAAAGTGAGGAGGCTATCGAACGGCTAACAACTTTCTCAAGCTTCAAATCTTTTCTTGGCAAACATCGTTTCTTTTATAGGTCTTGCATGAACTGCTCGCTAGCTTCTTAACATTAAATACCATTTCAAACCTAATTAAACATCCTTTGCACTGTATGATTGCATAACGTGAACCACACAGGCAGCTTTTTTTCTCCTTCATTGTAAGTGCAGCCAGTACAGACTTTCTGTACATCTCGATATCTGCATGCTAAGCAGCAAGGAAAACGGATGATTTCTTTGACTGAGTAAAGCAAAAGCAATAGCTCTGTTATCAAGGGCAGGCTGAGTGATAGCTCTGCTTGGATTCCAGTCTATTAGTTCATCTCCATGAATGACTAATTATGATTCATCTTTCCAAATACCAGTTATTTCAGAAATCCTGCCAGAGAGCAGGGCAGTGGAACTGAAGAGCTGTCATGGAGCACTGCCAACAAAGTCACCGATGCAGTTACAATGTATCTGCATATAATCTAATCCCCTTGTTGCACACCTTGAAGGCAGGCATTCCAGTGCTCTCACATTTAAAATCCCTTAATTAAGGGTGCTACTCCTTGTCTCTTGCAAGTATTTAGAGTTCTAAAGAGGTGCTGTTTTTAAAGGATTCAAGGGATTTAACTGGATCCCTCACAGCATATAGTAAGAGCCAGCTTTTCTCCTCAGATACCTTTGTTTTTATGACATAAGGTATTTATTTTACTCAGTCATTATGATAACAGGTGCTGAAGTTCTGGGATCCTCTGGTTCTGGAAATAATTTTCTTATTCTGGAAATAATTTTCTTTCCACTCTTGCTTTTGCAAACTGCATGTGCTACAGAAAGTGATTCCTCAGTTTGCCTTTGTAGTCAGACCCCAGGCACCCTCCATTGAGTATCTGCTTCCTTTTTTCACAGGCTGAAAGGACAGTATTGGTTAACAGCACAGTGAATTTACCTGTGAAATCTCTGCTTATGCTTTGTAAGAAAGGTAATTTCCTAACTTTGAAAACATGCTTTTGGGTAAGTGACATGCGTGGCAAACACTGTAATGGTAATGCTGGACTTTTACAGATGATGTTAAAGAGTGAAATGCTGATATTTTGAAATGCTTTCAGCACTTCTGGAAATTAGTCCAATAATTTCACCTTGAGGCAAATATGCAAAGCATACTAGTTAGTTTTCCGTGATGATTAATCATTTTCTCTCACATTCCAAATAATCTTTGAACTGGTACAAGGCAACAATAGTGAGAACGCTAGTCAAACTGCATTTTGCTTCCTCTAGAGACCACTAGCATTTTGTCCTCTTAAAGCGATGTAAAAGTGAAGATAAGTAACAAACACCTGTGGTTTCACAGGAGGCATTGCACATCATACCGTAAAGCTGTCTAGGCACGTCTATCAGGATTCACTTACTGAGACTTAATGGAACAGTACCTTTCTCTTAGCTTTGAGCTGCTCATGGTATTTGTTGGATGTGTCACCTGGGATTTCTCCTCCCCAGAGAGTAATTCCCACTATGGAGTAAGTGATGCCCATGACAAGCAGTGGAAAGCAGTAGACCAGCACTATCACAATGACATGATACCTGCAATGAAAAAATCATTAAGCTGGTAAGTGCTTTCAAAGGAGCTACACCGATGGAAAGGGCTGCTAGAAAGAAGGCAAGAGTGCTACTGGAGCACAAAGCGAATTTTACATTGACTGGCTAGTCCTTGGTGTTTTCACTCTCTTTTAGAAAGTCTTGAACTGAACTGCAAATTTATTTACATTTTAATGCAAGTGCTTTATGGGGTTTCTAAGTCTGATTCTGAACTGGTACAAGCATAAATGAAGAATGACGATAGTTACTGTGATTAGTGACTGCAGAATAAGGTATGTTTCTCTATAACTAGCTGAATTGATTTAATTATTGCACAGCCAAGTATCCTAAGGGCAAGTTAGGTGTTGTGAACCATAAATGAAAGAGGAAAATAAATATTTGAATGGTATATTTACACAAAGGCCCTGATAAGTGTCCTGTGTTAGCCAACACATTTCATATGGCAAATCTGTTGGACACTGGCAACACAGATCTGTTGTCGATGTGCAACATAGTCATCGCTGCTGATGTAAGCACTAGGGAAAAAAGATAACTCCTTTTGCTTCCTGTTAGTTCCCGCTTTAATGCTACCTTCAGATAAAATCTCAGCGAATGATCAATGAAGAATCTGCAGCCTCACTGAGAGTGCTCTTACTGCCCTAAGAGAAATTTCTGTGCATGGCTCCTAAAGTGATAAAGATTATGTATGATCAGGGCCTCTCACCTGCCTGGAAGAGAGCAAAAGGTCAGATTTGATGCCTGATGGTTACACAGGCTTTCAGCCTCGAACACAGAGTTCATCTTAAATGCCAATGAAGACATGAAAGGGCAGATGTTTTTGTGGCTAGGTAACCATTACTCCCAATTCTGCCAGAGGACAAATAGGATACATTCGATTTAATTGACTGTTACTCTACACTTTCAGAAACTGGAACCAGTTATAGGTTTTACAGTTTCTTTATTTGGAACGGTATCTGAGATAATTGTGGTAGCGTAAAAGAATGAAGTGGGAAAATCCAACCCTCTCATGAAGAGATCTGGAGAAAAAAATCTGATTAAGGAAATACTTGTTTTCCCAGTCAGGGTGAAAAGGAAGCTGCTTTGAATGGCATGTTCTGTCCCCATCTCTGACCATCTCTGTCTGTATAGAAGTAGCCGTAAGTGAAGCGATGATGGTAAGCATGCAGCATGGCATGGAGAACACTCATAGAAAAGAATAAACACGTTCCACTTAAAATGCTCTGTCTTCCTAGCTTAGGAAACTTGCTTCACATTTCTCAATGATTAATGCTGTTAGTGATTCTGCATGTAGAGTATCTGCATGATACTCTACAGCTTTTGCCAAGTCCATTGCAAGGGCAGACACCACCATGCGCAAGTTTAAAAGAACAAAAGCTTACGTAAAATGCTGTTGTGGACCACCTGGCCATGCCACATAGCAAAGAGTTCTCCCAGGCATCACCTTGGTCATGGAGTACAGGCACTGGGGAAAGGCCAACAGGAAAGCCAAAATCCATATGCTCCCAATGACCACCTTGGTAGCAGTTGCAGAGAGCCTAGGTTTCAAGGGATCGATAATGGCCATGTACCTGTAAAAGAAAGCAAAGACCTGTGAATAAGAAACCTTCAGAGATTATGATGTATCTAGAATCAACCGAAGCTTAAGGTTGGGAGAAGGCTAAAAGCGGAGATATTGTCTTCCCAGAGTTCTGACGGCATTGTGGTCTTTGGGTGGTTCAGCGCCCATGAAGTCAGTGCTGGAAGAAAAAGAAGGCTCACTGAGTGTTATTTTAAACCCGTGGGACACCCGGTTAACCATATGTATACCAGTAATTATTTCTCAAAGAGTTAGTTGACCCTGTTACTGCACAACCTGATTGAAAAGCAACACTACATCTGTATCCTCTGTTACTCTGCTCCATCCTACAGGGGTTATCTCTAAATAAAAAATTAACAAGCTGTTGGGATTATTAGTCATCTGCCCAAAAGCTACAGGAACCTGGTATGTACTCATGCATTTATTTCAGTAGACACAGATGGACTTTGGATTGTTCGCCAAAGAGCCACAGACTGCAACTGGTTCATACATAGATTGAGAGAAGCCGTATGAGCTTTTCCTTGAGCAATGTAGAAGCAATAAAAGCACCAAGAGAAATAGGTGCATAAAGCACGAAAACATCTCATTTGCTTTCTCAGTTCCTGTGTTCTCAGGTAGGATAGCATTCTTCTAGCTGCCCTATAATTGTATTGGCAATCTACGTATGCTGATATCTTCAGAAGAACATGCAAAAAATAATTAAGAAGTTTACTCTAAGTAATTACAATCTAAAAGCTTAGGGGACAAAGAGCAACAGGAAGGCATCAAGACAGTAAAAGAAAAACAATTCTTGTTTTTTTTCTCTTTTGATCTCTGTTATAGATGCAAGGAACAAGGGAGGCAGAAATTTTCTATTTTGTACACTCTGTACCACATACTTCATGTGTTTTTCATATTTGCCTTAGCATGACTACTGCTTTGATTTCTGGGCTAAATCCTGAAATAACGTATTTTCCACCAACTTCCCTGATCACACTATGTTGTTACATTTAACACTAACCAAATAATGACTTGTAAAATCATTAATCACCTTAAAAAAAATAGGAACACTAGTCAAAATTTCTTCTACTATTAGGGGGAGTGCTGGTAAATATCAGCCAGAATCACATTTAGAGAAATTTTTGTACTTCCATAAAACCAGGGAGATACTGGCTATATGTATACCCACATTGTGTAACTGATACAGCACACTGAATAAATAACTACATGTTCTTTAACCTGACATCCTAATGTTTTCCAAAACAACACAAGGAAATGTTTTTTACATTAGTATTTTGCTTCAGATCGAGGGGGTTCCCAAAGTAATTAAAAAATCCTTTTATTTATGATTGAAACACAATGCTGTTTGTGAGTTACTGTTGAAGTTAACAGATCAGCAATTTAGATCAAGAAATTTCCATGGAAGCAGTCGATGTATCTGTACTTATTCAGGAAACCAAAGATCTGCCCTTCTGCAGTCACTGGTAGTGCTGACATTCTACACAGCGTTTCCATTGCTTTCCTGAAATCAGAATTAGAATAGCAATGTGTTAGAAGCTCCTCAGGAATAACCAGGGCAAGGCAAAAGGAAACTAACAAAACTAAAATATTATTTTCTGTGTTTCCTTGTGTTTTTCTGATTTTCATATTGTATGAAACACCTGAAGCAGATTCAAAACTGGGATGAATATGAAAACTAGCTTGAATGTTTCACTCATGAGAGTTTTCCAGATTTATAGAATGTCTGGATTGGTTTCAACAGTTGGTCATCACTCACAGGGATTAGTACTAGTTCCAGAAGAAGCAAACTCATTGCTCAAGAATAATTAATGGTCCATATACTTTCACTTTTTGTCACAGCACGCACGTCCAGTCATCTGATCATCTGTGACAAGATTATTGGAATGTCTCAGTGATTTCCTGAAGGTCCTCTTTGTTTCCATTGTAGGTCTCCAGTCTTCATGCCAGGTAACTGCCCTTCTTGTCTGCTTCACGTTTTAAATACAATTAGAAAGTTGCACCTATTCTAGCCTACATGTCTAGTGAAAATATTTTCAGAACTTTCCAGTAAAGCTTCCCCCATGTGTCAATTACACCTTCTAAAGGAATTTTCTGTATCCACATCTACCTGCTATGGCAAGCAAATTTCATTCAAGATATTCCTACTTTTAGGAAATTTCATGCTTAATAGATGGGTAATTATGGAATAGGTGTTTTGGCAAAAATAATAGTTAACCATAAAATATGTGATAAATCCAGTATCTATCCGCCACCACAGTGGTACTCAGTCTCTAGCAGACATCATAACTGCGCTAACCCCTTATAACATCTAAGCACTGTCAGAAACAGAGTGATCTGAAACAACTTCAGTTCTGAATCATCAATTGCCGTATCTAGAATTTCAAGCCTGTTCATTTTGCATTGTTTTTACTGCACTTACATATTTATTCCCACAGGGTAATTAGTTCCCCTATCCTTTACCTTTTCTTTTTTTTTTTTTTTTCCCACTACACCGTAGCTTTTGGTATGCCATACTAACTATGAAATAGCTTTATTTGAGTGCTGAGTGTTTTGTCCCGAGAGAGCAGCCTCTCTCATTAAAAAATACACATCAGTTGGATTGTTGCCCTCTACCCACCAGATCCCTTCTCTTCTAAAGAGTAAGTACAACTCGGTGATGAAGACAAGTTTGTAGTCATGTGTCCCATCCTTCAAATTGAGCTAGCTTGAGTGTGGGCTGCCAGATACTGTCCAAAACGCTTGATGATCTTTACCCGTAGTAGGTGATAAGCCATAAACAAGTTGTCATTTTCACATGCCTGTGGAACTCTTAAGGCATCTCCTGCTATCCTGGAATCATTCCTTTCAATTGCAAGTTTTCTTCAGATTGCACATTGACATTTTATGTGCTATTGTTAGATTTCTATTACATTCACATTATTCTTCCTCACAGTTATATTATTCTTATTCCCAATAGGTACCAGCAGTAATTTTCTTTGGCCAAGATAAAATTACGTTGTTCTATCTCTCTGTCTGGTGACTACCCTGTAAAGATGTGGATCGTTTTGTTTGTGTGAAATGACTCATACAGCTGTACTGATGGAAATTTTAACTATTGGCCAAGTGAGGGAAGTCAAAGGACAAGGATCAGATGAAAAGCAGGCTACTTGTCTGTCTTGCTGAAATCCGAGTGATAAACCAACAGCCTAGCTTTTGCACAAGATAATATTACAACATAGTCAGCAGTCACTCTAACAGATAAGATGGGGAGGAGGCAGAGGAGCCTTGACCATTTCCTCAATAATGCCTTTGTGCAGGAAGGACTTAGCTGACCAGAGACTACTGACAGCTCTCGATTACTGAGCCTTCGATAACAAATCTAATTTATTCTAGTTTGCCAGTACACTAACAATTAAAATGATGTATCTAACTTCTTCCCTAAGTGGCTTTTCTTAGAAACAAAATTGCTTAATTAACATAGTGAGACACTGCTTTACAGCCGCAATGTTACATTCACTCAAATTTATCATGTAAGTCTGGTAGCATTTTCCTAGAGAAGCCATCACTGCCATAAATAAGGACAGTGGAAAACATGGAATGACTCTCAGTTGCAGGTTAAAAACCACCTCCGTAGGTGAGCTATCTCTGGATGTTAATCTCTGCAGCCAAAAGCAGCCCAGGAGAGAAGTGAGTCCTTCCTGCACTGTTAGCTGTCACGTGCAAAGGAGTCTTAGCCACTCCTGCCTATAATTTTGTTTGCTGTAAATGGTACCTTGCCATCACTGGTACCTGAGGGTGGTAAGTTGTTTGTCTGTCTCTTTAGCCTCAACCTTAAGGAGCAGTAGCTAATTTTTCAGCTGGCCTTTGCCTTGATCTCTGTCCGTTTTGGCCAGGGTGTTTACATCAGCGATGAAAGCTCATGCTAGCACAGGCTAGAGGTTCCATGCTTAGCTGTTGCTCAGAAAATCAGTGAGGTGAGGAGTATGGGATAATGTGTATGTTTAATGCAGGATATTGCCCCTATATATTCTCATAACCCATGGCTGACAACTGTCATCTTTCATGATGTAGCTCTGTCACTAGCGCTCATTTCCTTACTCTGTTTGATATCCTTATGTATAATTGGTATGGCAAAGTGCTATTTACAAGGGGTCTGACTTGTGCAGTGAATGGTGCTGAACACAGTGTAGAAAAAATAGGATTGCGTGAGTAGGCCAGGAATATACAGTAACACAAGAAGGCTGAATCTAAAGTATGTATCAAGTGAAAAGAATTAACTGATTATGCTCATTTATCACAATAAGCAGAAACCACTACCCCATCCAACAAGAACGCTAACACTTGGAAGACAATTATGAGATGGAATATGTGCATTTAGAAATTTAGAGGTGTAAATATGTGCAGGTAGAGACTTGAGCCAACACTTGCCAGAAAGTGGATTATTCAACATCTGCACTGTGTTCTATATATTACTCTAAAGCATTTTTTGGGTAGCACTTTAGTGTCATCACCACAATCATTAGCACATGATTTTGTCTGCTGTGATCATCCTCTATCCCACTGTCATCCATCTTCTTCCAGCTTTGGCTTGTGTTAGTCTTTGCCCCTATCTAATTATTACTGAAGTCGGCAAGAGTCTTTCCATTCAACTTGATGAGAAATCGGTCAGGCAGCAAGATAAAATGGCTGGTGCACCATGGTGTGCTTGCTGCAGCGCTCTTTTCTTTCAAGACTGTTTTCTTATCTGCTGGGGTCAGAATAGGTCTAGTTTCCTTCAGAACTGCTCAGTTGGCTGGAGCCTACAATTTACTGTTTGGTACTTATTTCTTGGGTTCATCAAATCAAGAAAATCTGTTTTATCTGAAATTGTAATAGAGACAGTCATCATTTGAATAACATTGATAATAAACTCTTTAAGCCAATGGTTATAATGATAGCATTATCATGTAGCTCTGTTTGTTACAGTTTGCAAATTACATAAGAGACAAATAGCTGGTAAGTAATATAAAAGCTTCTGAAGTTTGTGCATTATGGTCCTGACAGTAGAAAAGAGAAAAAAATAATCCTAATTTATCTTTTTGTAAAACAGCATACACTGACTAATACAGGCAGGAAAATCTTCCCTATTTAACGTATTATTTAGAAAACTGTAGCAAAAATAAGTAAAATGTTTTTAAAACAAAATGATGTTCAAAATAGGATCCTAAGAATGCCCTTCTGAAGACACAGTCAGAACCCTTTAATCATACTAAGTGATTTGTTTCACCTGTTTATAGTGTGTTTATAAACTCAATGGTGAAAAAAGGAATCAATTCAGCCCCAGACTGTGACAGGAAATTGGGACTTGACAAAGGAAGGGACTGAGAGAAAATTGTAATGCTTGCATGTAAGTGGTTTCTCAGTAGCAGACAGCAGAGCACTTCCTCCATGAATGCACAGATGCTGTTATTCCCTCGAAACAAGCTGGTTTTGGAACTTTGCCTCCTACCATTGTATTTGGAATCAACTGGTAATTAAGAAACTTAGGGAAACTGCTATGATTTCGTGCTGTTATTTAAAACATTGTTGTGGAAAATCCTGCAAAAGGTCTCTACTCTTCTGTTAGAAGCCTGTATGGAATTACTTATGCTGGAGTCTAATGAGTGTATAGAGGGTCTATTAACAGCCATCAGTAACTGAACAGTGTCACAAAAAAAACTCCATAAACCCAAACCAAAACAACAACAAACCCCAAAGTCATACTGTGGTTCTGCTAGTAATGGAAAAAAAAAACAACAAACATAAAAATATACTAAGTGCTCTACTGAAGGCAGTTTATTTTATGCTATATTGCTACATCTCCAAACTGCCACTTTAACCAGCAGGTATCGGCAGAGAATTTCTAGGTCTACACACAGAACTGGTTGTATGATGAGGTAATCTTGGGACTGGAAATTAATTGCCAGCATACACAAACCACTACTTTTGCCTGGTGAGAACTAGTAGGAAGGGACAGTGGGTCTTCAATGGCCAGGGCCAGATGGCCTAAATTCTGCCTAAGTTACTGTTTTTAAGGCCTACAGAACCCGATGTGAAGGGAAACGTACTGCCTGTCACCTCTGCTCAGTGATGTCTAGAATCACAGTGGCTCGTTCATATTCTGAACATTTGGATCTTATAAAATTATCAATGGAGCATATCACGACATACTTTTTAGTGTGTTGCAACCCATGACCTTTCAGTAATTTGGGATGGTAACAATTTCTACTGTAAAATCATCTGATACGATCCCATCATTTCAGTTCCTTCAGTAGCTTTATCCTAATTTGTAGCTTTAAAAAAACCCAAATAACAAAAGAAACCCCAACATGAACATGTGAGTTTACCGAGTCACACCTAAAGAGTGTCCTGCCTGAAGCACTGGCTGAACTTCTACAGAAAGCAAATGGGAACCAAAGTTTTAAAAAACGTTCACCCAGCAGATCTGTGCCCGGGAACAGGGCAGTCTGTACATCCAAGGACATTCCTTGGGACTCACTTTGACCCCCCAGTTTTCCTCCTGACTCTGCAGAAGATTTCTGCAGAGGTAGCCAGGAAATAGTTAAAGATACCGAATTCATCAGGTGTGATTTGGTATAAAAGGAAAAGGAATAGCTGTGTGAATAGAGGGGGAGGGACAGATTGCTCTTCTGTTTGTTCTACCTGATGTTCCTTGGTAGTACTGAGAGCTCACCTAAACACAGCTGTGGCATAGTTCACTGTGCTCCCCCAAGAAAAGATTTTATGTTTGGGGTCAGGTGAGCTTGGAAAATGTAGTGGGGTGGAAACTGTGATTTCTTCGGGGGATTTTCAGACAAGAAACAGATCAGAGTGAATGACAGTAGTAACTGACTCACTCTGGAGCACCAGTGTCTCTCATTGCTAAACCAAGGAAAACATCTCCAATATATATATTATCTGACCATTGTACTTCAGTCAGTGTGGAGCAGAGCTATTCTTTACTCACTCTGGAAATGCACCCTTTGGATTCCCAAGGAACTGTATTCACCTTGGTTTCCAGGTTCCTAGCATAAATTTAGGAACCCTCAAGATAGTAAGTACTACATGTCTGAGAATGCTTTTGTCAGAAAAAATGAAAAAAATCTTACTCAGAGCATCCTCGTAACTGCTCGGCTAATGACATGACCAGCTGCAGCAATAACAGCTAAATCCTCAGCATCAACTAAAAACCTTTTATCTTTCTGAAAACCTTGATCTAGATGAGAATTTCAAGCTAAACTCAAATTGACAATGGAAGGAATCTCTGCCTGGTTAAAGACAGTATCACTGGCTTTATACTACCTCCTCCACTATTAATGGGAAGTAACGGGAACAAGATACATCACTGGCAGGAGGAAAGTGTACTGATTTCCTCCTGTCTTCACCTATCCCTGGAGCAGAGAGGTAGGAGAGTTGTTAAGAATCTCATTTCTGCTTTCATTTTTAGCTTTACATAAGAGAAATGCATCTGGCTGAGAATGCCACCTAAAATTTGCAATTAGCAGGGCCAACAGAAAAGCATTATTATGAACTTGTCCACAGCACGGACAAAAGATACAACAACATGTTTCCCAGTTTTTGCACTTGGAAATGAGAAATAACTTTTCAGAAGATGGATTGAACCTTATAAAATCTTAACTACCATCACTGGAAAATGCTGCAGTTCTGCCAAGCCAGTTCAGGCAAGATGCATAATGTGATTTGAACATGTAGAAAGCAGTTTTGTGAGTAATTTCAGTGCATTGCTAAAAGGAATAAAAGATCTGAAGTACAAAGCATCCGTTTTTGTGAATGAAAATTTGGGGATTTACTGGATTTCTAAAGTGTGCATTAAGTTATGTCTCCAGTACAGCAAATGTGAAAATGATCATAAAGAAAGGGATACTTTCTAGGGGAGACTCACAGCATCTTCTGAGAAAGACGGTTCATCAAAGCATCTCTGTCGGAAATCTGACAACTACATTTCTCCTTTACTCTGTGGACACTGTAGCTGCCTACTCCATTACTGTCAAAAGCATAAAGGTAAAGTTTTGTCCCTGTCCTGTTCCCTTTCACAGTCACAAAGGCTTGTGTTTTGCTGCAAGTAATCAGGAAAAAATCAAGCACTTTGAAACCATGTTCTTACCAGACCTCTGGATGTGCACAGATGGTAATTTAAATAGACTCTTTAGTTAAAATCAGGAGGAACGAAGCAGCTCAGAGCTGTCTGTGAGAGCTCTTAAAAACAGAGTCTGAAGTGATTTCTGAGGAGGAGGCAAATGCCTCTGCCAGCTGCAGAAATACAAAGAGGAAGGAAATTTTAAATCCTCTCCACAATCTCAACATCTCCTTATCAGTATGAATTAGGTAACATTGACTGAGGGACAGATACTGTTCTCACAGGTGATGAAGCAAAACCCTGAGCAATGGCATCTGTTACAGAATTAGAATTAAAAGATGGAGCGCAGAGAGAAGCTGAAGTCAAATAGAAAGAGGAAGTGTTTGTTACAAAAGAAAGCAAGAGAACAAAACCAATAAAAGGCTGAAGGAGAAAGATCAAAGACAGGGAGAAAAAGTGTATTAGGGAGAGATCTTAAGCACAGAGGAGCACAACCAATGAACTATTGAGGGCTCTGCCTCTCATCACTTAATGATTGTTATCTCTGAATTTTCATTTCAGCAGAAAATCTGATCTCAGTCTCTCACCCCTAAACCTTTCCTCTTTTCTCACCTGTCCACAGCTATTGCTGTCATGGAGTAGATGCTGGCGAAGACAGCTGTAATTGGGAAGAAGTTGTGGAAGCGACAGTAAGCCTCGCCAAAGTACCACTCACTGTGCAGGGCATAGATGAAGTTGATGAGAGTATTGAAAGCAGCCATAGAGGCATCAGAGAAAGCCAGGTTCACCAGGAAGTAATTGGTCACTGTCCTCATGCGCTTGTGAGCCAGGATAATCCAGATGACGACGAGATTTCCAAAAACAGCCACTGCCACCACACCACCATACGCCAGAGACCACAGGGCAATGCGCCAAGAGGGTTGCACAAACTGATTGGAGAAGCTGGCTGCTGAGGATGCTACAGGGGGAGAAGCGTTTCCAGCTGGTGCTTCCAGAGCCTGTCCCCAGGGATGGCCCACTGCAGCAAGGCTCGCGTTCCACCTGCTGCTTAGGCTCACGTTCCCGTCGGCTGTGGGGACAGAAGTCATCCTGGATGTTCCTCTCCTCTCTTCCAGGAATGATGTACCTCTCCTACCTCCCTCTCCCAACCTTCCAAGATCCCCACCAACAGATAAGAAAAGAAAGAAAAAAGGGAAGCAAGGCAGCACAGCAGGGACTGGGGAGGAGAGATCTGTCAGAAAAAGCTTTGGCCACGGTGTTCAAACTGCTAGAAATGCTGTACCAGCTGAGTCAGGAGAGCTGCCTCTGGGCATAACTGCATCCCGTTCCTCCCCTCTACAGCCACCTCTTGCTTTTCCTTTTGCTGATGGAGAAGGGGACTGGGAGCCAAGGCACATTTTATAGGCTTGTGTGTTCCCAGCGTCATGAAGGGAGTGGAGCAATCAGCTCCATCAACTGGTAAGAGAACACCTCTTTCTCTCTGCTCTCCCTCCTCCCCTTTTATTTCATTCATTGCCAGCAGCAGGCACTTTCATGAGCTGTGAAGGGTGCCATGGGGAAAATGAATTCTCATCTCGTTTTCGTGGAGAGATTTGTTTTAGATTGCCTTTCTCTAAGTCTCTTTATTGTGCTTCCTTTTTAAATAGTCTTTTTGCCCTGTCTTTGCAGGGCTAATTAGCTGGCTTAGTTGAACATCCCAGGACTGAGACTGCTTTTCATTAAAGCTGTTTCCAGATGAATTTATGAATTTATTCCTGATGAATCGAGTCTGCTTTTTTGCTGCTTTCTTTCATTTAGTACACACTTTCCTTTTAACCATTCTGTTAAGTACAGATTTGGAATAGTGACCTCTTTCAGACACAGAAATGCATCCTGCTGCTCCCTAATTTCACTTTTCAATCTGAAACTGACATCAAAAACATTTATAAAATTAGAATATGACTATCTTTCTTACAGCACTAACTTTGGTGCCTGTAAAGCCATTTGCATGTTCAGCAGACACTGATTTTTGTTGAAACATTATGCAGCCCATAACATATCTGTCTTTAAATATGAGTAAAATGGGGTTTGTTTTCTTTCTTTTAAATTTTTTTTGGGGTAGTTCTTTTTACTTATTTGCTTTTATTCCACATTTAATACTATTATTATTTTGAGCAAACAATATTTTTATATGCAGTGATTTCTATACTGGGAGGACAGGGTAAATCAAGAAATTTAATACCTCATGTTTTCACATCCAAGAAATCAGTTTTCTTGTTAATATGTTAACAACAGCTGGCATTGGGAATGCATGCGTTGTGCAAGGGTTGGTTGCAAGGGACTTCAGCTCACAAACTTCTGCTATTCAATAGGCTTCAGTCTTTTGGCAGAAAATGTGTTTTAGTGCCAATCTGATCCATGCTTCAACAATTTAGTGCTGCTACTTGTCATCAGCAGAGATTTCAACTGTATCACAGCAGCGGAAGCTATTCAATACCTTTATCAGCGATGACATTCTACTTTTTTTTTAAAAAAACAAAAGTTTCATATAAAAATCAAATATTCCTCTGTGCCACTTCCTCCCTGCTGTAGTTACCCAGTGGAAGTAGCGTCCGCACTTTAGTTGTCAGGTCTTCACTGCAGTTTTAATTTGAATGACCGTAACTGTGGCCATTTCCATGTGCTTCTCAGGTCTTACCAGCAGACATGATCCCCGGTGGCAGCCCACCCCAGGCTCAGAAGCTCTGCTGAAAACCACCCTTTGCTACTGCACATCTAGAACCTGCCCATACACTGCAGGTCCTGTCACAGGAAAACAACTGGAGTTAATCCCACAGTCCCATTTCGAGTCCCATCCACATCGTCTTTCATCCTCTCCCTGGAGGTGACTATGAAGAAGGGAATAGCAGGCCATTTCCCCAATAAGCTCTGTGCGGTGTTCTCAAGAGACCCCACAGTAAGGAGCACGGAGTCCGCAGAGGATACAGTGGTGCTAAGCGGACTGAACTACTCTTTAAGTTAGCTTAAACTACAACGAACTGTAGGATGTACTTCTCTGCCTTTTGGGCATGTATAGAGGGGCCTTGTGTCAAGGCAGTAGAATAATTTGGGTGCATTCTCCTGGTAAAATCAGTGGCCACATTAGTAGCCAGGGCTCCTTGTTGTATCATATTGTTCAAAATAAGCCAGTGGGATAGACTGACAGAATCCCACACGTGGGCAAAGAAATCTGACTTGTCAGATCTAAGTCACAGGAAAACTCCAAGTAAGAAACTGGATTAACTATAGTAAAGAAAATCTCTGAGTGTTGAAAGAATTCAAATGGTGGTTCCAATGAATGAAGAATACTGGATTAACTAGTTATACCAGAGACTTGGCCACTCAACTCTTGACTCTAGAAGCTTCACTCAAGATTCTGATATGGCTATGAGCCAGAAAGCACAAGCCCAGCCCTGTGCCCCACACCTTTCCACCTTTATGCCCAAACTAGGAACTCAAGACCATATCCTTTTACTAAGCTGATGTGTTTTCCACATTCCCCCACCAGCTGCCCAAGTCCTGGTGTCCCACATGCTTCTGTCGCTTTCACCCAGCTCTCCTAGCCTCAGCTCTGTTACTCCCTTTCCCTCAGTTTCCGCAGAGACACTGGGACCTTACTTCTTGCACACAGTACTGCTAGGCATGCAGCAGAGTGCAAACCTATGGAAACAGCATAGAGTGTAGCACCTGCAGTAACTTCCCCTGCACGGAATCAGAAAGGATCTGTGTTTGAGCTATTTGCTCTGCGTAGTTGATGGAGTCGCATCTGGGTCTTGTGTGAAAATTCTATCTCAGTGGTGAATTCCCCTAAAAAATGTGCAATATGCAGTAGTTCTGCACCAGTGCTGCAAACTAGGGGACATATTTTGACTGAGAGCAGGAGTCTAATTTCCTGGAAAATTGCTTGCCATTGCATACTTCCCGTTCTACAGAGACCATTTCCATATGTATTTCCCTAATCCTCTAGAGTGCCCCCAAGGAAAACCGTTCTTCTCAATGCATTCCTAAGCACAGTGTGAGAAGTTAGTACAAGTCAACAACTCATGATGCAAGCAATCTGTAAATTGAGTCCTTGAGGCTTTAAACAAAAATCAGGAATCTTTTTGTCTTCTGTGTTTGTGAAATGTCAGCCAGAGCACCAACAGCGTATTAACAAAAGTGTCAGCTTTGCAATGTAGAAATGAAAGTATCATTGATTCCTGCCTTCCTCTTCAGGGGTACCCTGAGGAAACTGAAGAAATACCCCACTTCTGTAGAGAACTTTTTATACACTGTGCTCTTCCCCATCCCCTCTTCTCCACCTAGGAGGAAAAGAGACACTGTGGTGCACTCTTAGCATGGTTCCCTAATGGACAACTTACTGAGCAAGCAATTAACGAAAAATGTAAGCTGGGTGTTATGTGCTGTGCTGCAGCAGGTATCCAAATCTGGCAGAAGAGGTGGCCGAGTATCTGCAGCTGTTTTGTTTTCAGAAACTGAAGACTAAACAGCACAGGGCAAATGTTGGGCAAGTGGATCAGTCTCCCATGGGGGATATTTACAACTCCTTTTGGAGATGACTGTAAAAATTGCTAGCATAAATTCCTCTGTGCTCTAGTTTCCATTCTTATTGGAACCCTAGAGGAGCAGACTGGTACAATCAACTGGTGCAAACCCAGATCCTCCTACATCCAAAAGACAACACCAAAGAAATAGGCTGACCTACCTTTTAGCACCTGTCTTGCTAGCATTTTATTTAACTAGTTAAGGAAAGAGGAAATTCATTTGGACAGCAAAGTCAGCTGTGCTTCTCCATCAAATCTGTGTTGATCATACATGTACTGATTGAAATTTGGTCAGCTGAGGGTCATCAGCATTGAGTTTTTCAAGTAAGTATCACAGCAACTTTGAAAACATTTGTGTTAATAACTTCTGTGTAGCAAAACCTGCATGACTGTAGTGAAACTTACGCAAAGGAGCAGTACCAAATACAAAGACCTGTGTTTTTTCTCAGTTTCTTGCAGAAAAATAAGGTAGTTGTAAGAGGGTAACCATTCTTGCATTTTCTTCTAAAACTATTACGGGTACATGATTTCTTATGTTAAGTTTTGGCCATTCCAGCTTATGCATATTCACAGTGGGAATGTTTCATTCCTCTAGGTAAGACTGTCCTCAGTTTGAGAGTCACTGCTTTCTGGTCACCTGCTATTTGCTGTTCTCTTTTGCCCTTCCACTCCTAGCTGCTTCGGGCTTGTACAGTCACCCATCGTTAAACTTGTGGCTATTAGCAGTTCCCCCTTCCCAGCTTCACAGAAATACTTAGAAATGTGAAAGAATTATTAAGAGCGTGATCAGGAAAGTAGCTGTGACTGTAGTTCTTCCTTTGTGTTACATAGCTTGTAGCTATTTTTTCACAGTTCCAGCAGAACCTTTCCTACTCAATTAAGATCTTGACTACAAAGTAGATTTAGAAATTATTGTATTCTTTGCCACTTAGGAAACTATGATTTAGTCTACAAGTCTTCTGTTATACTTGAAGTTTTCAGCTGAAGTCATTCTTCCACTAAATTAATCTGTGCACTACAGGAACGAGACAGAGATTAGTGCACAAGTAGGCATTTGCAGCAAAACAGCACTGCATCATCTTCATTCCAGCAGTTCTGATTCACAAGACCTATCCTCGGTGGTTCCTTTCTATTGTATATAGCACTGCTTAGTTTGCTTTTGCTTTTGTATTTACTTGCTTGATCAGGCTTAGCCTAATGACGTTCACTCCCTGCCTCCTTCCTCCAGCCCCCAGCTACAAGAGATGATCCTTCAGCAGCAGCTTTGGTGGTCCAAGTTTTTTCTCCTGTTCATCAGTCAGTCATGCAAAGCTTTAGCTATGGCAGGAGGATTTTGCAATTTAAGGATGCTCAATACTGCCCTATTTATTATGGCTGCTTGCTAGTATTGTGCTGCTGTCACGACACTATCAGCCTTCCTGGATTTTGAAGAGTTTGCTTTTATTTGTGTAGCTTAAAACACAGCTGGAAAACTCAGTTTGAACTTGGTTTCCGATTATTGCTTATGAAAGCAAAAGTCTTCTTTCTGGCACCAACTGAAAATGACTCAGTAGGCTACCAGGCAAGTTCACGAGCATGTGAGGAACAACGCTGCAGCAAAGGGGCAAGCCAGAACCGCAAGTGTTGTATGTGGCTCTTCATCATAGCTAGAGGGGGGCCAGGAGGGTGGGGACAGTCAGAACCAAAGAACTGGTTAGGGACAAGGTTCCTTCTGGAATGATGCTGAGGTACAGCTCCAACGGAACTACTTTTACAATAAAGTAAAACTCAAAAGGTCTAGGGACGGGTTATGGGAAATGAACTAACACTAAACAGAAATGAAGACTGTTCTGAATTACAGATAATATTCACAAATTATTTCATATGAGAAACCTTTTATTCTTCTTTGATGAAGAAAGAACCAGCAGGATTGAGAGTTTGATCTTTTGATCCTCTTGAAAGGCTAAATACACTCAGTCTCCACTGACACCAGCATAGCTTAGCGCTCTGGTTTTTAGCAGCTGCATGTAGAACATGACTGAAGGGGTAGAATAGCTGGTACAGGGAGGTCCCTGTGTCAAAATGTAATTTGTAGGGCACAGATGTTCTGTGAAAAATAATTCTTATTCATTTGCTTTCCTGGTCAGCTAGGGCTTTGAGAGGAAAATACATTACACAAAGCGTGATACTAGCAATTTTTTTTAGAAAAAATTAAGTGGATTGATTCAAGTGGTTCTTCTACCTGACAGCAGTATACCAGGAGATGAGAGAAAAGCCGAGTCAAATGTGATATAATGAACACTTTCTTGGGCTACTGTGGTTAGTCTTCCTTCCTCCTGTTATTCTTTTCCTCTTTACATTCTTTGTTGCAGTCCCTGACAGAAATTAGTGTGAAATCTTCACTGAATTAAAATGTTTTTTCTTCTAACCACTGTACATTCTTTATTTTGTCCAGGGGGAGGCAAATTATTTGCAATTGTAATTCCAGGCACCTCTGCCTTTTCATCTTTCTCCAACTGCTTAAGTGCCTGTCTAATGTCATAGGTGAGAGATGAACTAGCAACTTAGGTATGTGTGTGCAGTCATACAAGCTTCCCCCTATTCTTTTCTTTTAAATTGCTTTAATATTTTTTTTAATGTTACATTTAACAGCAGAATTATAAGGTTATATAAATCAGAGATGAAAAGAATGTGTTTTATTAGTGCTTGCGGGTTCTGAACCTGCAGTCTTCAAACTAATGGGTAGCTGCTGTTGCCACCTGAAAGTCCTGCAGGCCTGTTTGTAAATCCCCTAAAGTCAACAGAAAAGACCGTTATTGGCAACGGAATTTCCTGTGTACTGCAGGGCTCTTTTCAGTGATTTGTTTCCTTCCAAACCCCCAAATTAAGGGGGATTTTATTGGTGAATTTTCTGTCTCCTGGAGTTACTGAATATATGTTATATATAACAAAAAGTACATACATATTCATACATAACAAAATGCATATTTTAAGGTCTTCAGCAAGGTGAGGAGGCGTGAATGGAAACACAACTCAGTGCTGACTGAAATCAGGAAATAAGACTTTCAGGTAGCTTTATGCATGTTATTCATAGAGCATTGGTGATGCATCTGTGTTTCACTATTACCTGAAAAGTGAAACTAGGAGGCTTCTTGACTTTGCTCTTTAATAGCAGGAGATGCTCCCGAGCTATTGTCGCAGGTCCATAGCGGTATTCGCACCAAAAGAAAAATCTACAAATTCACTATG
The DNA here is from genome assembly GCA_000699545.1 of Podiceps cristatus. Classification (NCBI taxonomy): domain Eukaryota; kingdom Metazoa; phylum Chordata; class Aves; order Podicipediformes; family Podicipedidae; genus Podiceps; species Podiceps cristatus. Next base: position 24,100 of record JMFS01049896.1, read on the forward strand.
GCATCAGAAAGTGTAAGGATCATTTCTATATGTACAGAATGAAATCACATGAATCTGCTGAATAGTAGAGTATTTGGCATCTAGTGTTATTTCGGTTGTCTAGCTGTGGCACTCTGAGTACAGCTGTTACAGGGATGTATGTATATACGTGTCTCTAAAATTGCCTTTTCATTCTTTAATTTTGGTAAAGCATAAATCAATTACAATATGAAATAATATTTTGAAAAAAAAGGCAAGAGATAACCAGAAATTTCTTAAGACTTTGACACAGCTACTCAATTATTTAATGCTGTTAGAGTGTCCCTGTCACAGAGGTACACCAAAATGACGCCACACGGACAGTGAACTCGAACTTTAATCCATGACCTGAAACCAAGCTATAAAACCCAACAGGGTAACCAAAACAACCTTCTGAGAACATTTAACACATATAGATAACATTTCCCACCAGTGTGGGATGTTATTACTGCGTGACAAAACAGAAGAATGATGATCCAAAGTGTGCATGCTCTCACTCGAGGGCACCCAGAGAACAGGACTGCCCACCCGGAGGGGCTGAGGGTTCACGCATAGATACATCCAGAAGAAACAGTCACTCACCAGAAGAGAGCAGGGCGCTCAAGCCCGGGAAGCTTCCTTGGATGACGTCTCACAGCGTGTCTGACCCCAGATCGCAGACTGCTACTCCGAGGAAAACCAAAGGGAGTTTCTGGCAGGGACACCTTCGTAGCCTGGACAGCTCTGACCTGTGGTGATTTATGATCCAGAAGGTTCCCTCAACTGAGGCACGCTATAGGCTGAGGGCACTGCCTGCCCGCCGAGGGGTCC
>KL267158.1:0-29443 GCA_000699545.1 Podiceps cristatus
CCTGGCTGGAACCAGGACATCACCCCATGTCATACTGGAAGAGTTGAGTATAAACCCCCAACAGAATCCCTCTCTCCATGCAGCTTTATTCATGATTGATTAAATCTCCATCGCCCACAAAAAACATTGAAAAAAAAACTTTGCCCAGTGTTATCTTCACAAATGTGCTTAATTTCCTTTTTTCCCTTTATTTCCAGAATAGTTCATAAGATTGAGCTATTGTTAAAATATTTTTACTCCATATACTTCATGCTTCTGCACTGCTGTTGTTACCACAAGACATGAGAATAGGAAATTCAGCTATGCTCAGTAAAGCTGCTTTTAAAAAACATTCTTGCTTGACTGTACGAGTCTCCTAATGAACAAAAAATATTTGGAAATTATTTAAAATGTTCAGAAATTATTTAAAATATTCTAGCATTTTTACTAAAGAAACCAGACGGGATATTTTTGCCTTAACAGACCTTATAAACTTGCTGTTGTGATGCAGATCTCGGAATATACACAGCCATACCTATCGTTAGGTTTCTGTAAAAAGCAGGACTGGTGTATTTAACAGAGACTGACAAGGCACCATAAAGTTCACCTGTTCAGAGGTTCTAAAAGATCTTTTAGCATGTGGTTTCTGGCTAAAAATCAAAACCCAGCCCCTTTTCCCCTGAACTGGACTCTCAAGAAAGAGCTGCTTTCTCCAAAATGGGCCAAGATTTGCATTAAGAACTCAAACTAGCCAAAGTCTTGCGATAGCCTGTTCCACCTCCCAACAGCTCTCCACCATGAATGACTTGTGTCTAGTTTCCACCATCTTTTTTCTGTGCTCTTCAAAAAGGAAAGCACACTGATTTCCGAATTGAAGAGCAGCAGAAAGAAGACGGTAGACACAGCCAGCGATGCAAGTGGATCTGGCTCTGACAAATAAAGTGGCAAATTCTGGATGGGTTTTGGTGGAGAGAGACGATGGAAGGTGCGAAGGTGAAGATCTCAAGAGTTGCACCCAGAATAACCCATCAGCCTCTGATGCTCCAATATTTAACGACACGTCCATAACTGCAATTACAGCCCCGCGCTCTGGAAGCGATGAACTTGGGGACCATTGAGCAGGGTCTGAGCCAAAGGGCAAAATGCCCGATGACTGTGTCCTGCCGTGGGGGCCACCTCATCCCCCAGCTGCATGGCGCTCTGTCTTGGGAAGAGCTATTTCTTAAATCAACTGCATACTGCTTGTCCTGCCTGGATGAAAATCAGCATAATGAACACAGAAGTGTCAATCCAGCAAGGTCCTCAAGCTGTCTCTTGACGGCAGAGAGAGGACTGATGTCTGCAGGGCCTTGCTGGTGTCTAAAGATTGTGTGCACACTCCTGGCTGGTTCTTGCAGAGGAGAATGAATGAGACCTTTGCCTTTTCCCGTATTTAAGTACAAGAAAAGGGAGTAGCAGAGACGCCAAGACGCACACTCCATGGAAGATGCAACAAGGTTACCCTTTAGTGCTGCTAGAGATACCTCCATCTATTCTTAGTGTCTGAAACCAAACGTAAAGGTCTCAAAAATGCCAGCAGAGTCCACAGAGCTGCTGATGCTTCAGCTGTAGTTTCTTTGTCAGTGGGAGGTAGAAGGTGATTCTCTGCGTTACGTATCATCACAGGATAAATTTGTTGTAACCGACGGTGCTAATACAATAGCACTGCCGACACATATTGAAACTTAATCCCTCTGAAGACACGTGAGCTTCTTTTAAGTTTCAAACCTATGCCATTGAAAAAGCATCGTACTACTGTGTGTTCAAGAACACGTTTCTCTCTAGCTGTTCTTCCCATCCTTTTCACTATTCTTACTTTTTAAATGGAGCACTGATTTAAAATAGAACAGTAAATAAGCCAATATTCTTCATCATTCTCTGAGTATTTAACCACTGAAATTTTCAATAACCAGTTTTGATATATCCAGTTATGAAATGTTCTTTGTGTGATGATGCAGAAAGCAGTTCACATACAGATTTAAAAACTCAAGACATCATTTTACTACAAGGACAGAGTGGCATTCCACCTCCAAATGCAGTTCCAGAGGTAAATCACACATGAGCATATAAGAAAATCAAAAGAAATGCACCAGCATCTCATTGAGGAACAAAATTTGGAATGCTACAAAGAAAAGAAAAATAATCTAAATATCTAAAAGCAACACCTCCACACAGCTTATATTTAAATCTCTGATCTGTAAATGGACAAAGTTTTCTTTTAAAAATTAAAGGTTCATGGAAAATTAAAAATCAACTAAGGGATTTCTTTTTTCTCCCTTTTCTCTAATGTGTAGCATGCTTCTATCATGCTTCTTCACATTAGAAATTCAGGTCTTGCCTGTCCTAGGAGAGTGCATGGTGACTGGAGAACTGGAGTGAAATGATCACATCATCACAAGGAAAAAGAATGTGAAAACTGAGCAACTGAGAGCTCTTTGGTGAGGTTTTCATTGGTTTTAGTTTATTAACCAATGTTGGGTCTTTTTCTTATTGAGTAGCCTTACAAGTCAGATGAAAGATTTTCCTCACTCCCATATAACTCTCTACAGTGTTCTTTAAGAGATGAAAATGAGCATGCTTTAGCACACACTGGTTTTCCATTTGGATGGGAATAGCCTAAACATTTTCAATCTTTAAGATTAAAGAAATAGAGAAAATATTAGCAGGAAACAATTTTTACAAAACCAAAAACTTTTTTCCAAGTTTTCTTCATGCATCATAGGGCAACAAAAACCACAACTCTCCTGATTTTTTTTTTTTTTCTGGCTCTTTTTCAAGTCTTCTTGCATGTTTGAGAAACAATCTTCCTGTAAGTTTTGACTGAGTGCCTTAAAAGACGACCCTCATTTACCTCTTATTTAATATCGATTTAAATTACTAGGTTTCTTAAGTTTCTGACCTCCTGTATTTTATGATGTATCTAAAACACACTGACTCCTATGAACCATTTAATTAAATAGATAATAACCACACATTTGTCCTACTTGCCATTCACCAAAGTTAAGTTTCAACATTATTTCTGAAACTCTCGTGTGCCTGTCATTCACCAGTTTTTCTTTCAAATTACGGGGGGGGGGGAAACTATCCTTGATTATTCCTATGATATTGATGACACCAACACATGGCATTGAAAAAATTGAGAATTAAATTTGCAATTTTTAAGTCTATGGATATTGTTCAATTAATTCTATATGGCTGGAAGAAGAAATCAGATCCTCAGATGATATAAATTGCTATAACTGACTTCCATGGAACTGCAGCCCTTTAAGCTGGCTGAAGATCAGGTCCACCATTAGGCATGGTTGATCAAACCAACCATTTAGAAATGCTGATCTCTATGCCTTCCACACCAGACTACGTTACAGGGAATGGATTACAGTCATAAGGAAAGTTCTCTGAGCTGTATAACAAATGAAACAGAGAAATCTCTGTATTCAGCTCAAAATTGTACCTTTATTTTGGTCACAAGATTTATGGCATACTTGCTACCCAACTAAGGCAATTCTCAAAGTAGACATCTACTCGGTTGCTTGGCTTCATCTATAAAATGGAGTCTCTATCAGAATCAGATGCTTATTTTTCAGAATTAAATAACCCATGTCATAGTTAAAACACTTTCATATGCTTAATGTACATACTGCAGTTGTGCTGGAAAGGGCCTTTAGTTCTGCTTTGCAATTATCACGTTTTCTGGTTATATTTTAAAAAGTTAAAAAAATAAATCCTTGATGGACACAGCAGTGCCCATAACACAAACTTTTTTTTTGTTTTTGAAGCCTAAATACATCTGTGACTTGAAACCAGAGTATTGATCATTAATGACTGGGAATGGTCATCAGAATATCATCTAATTAAAAGGTAGGCATGACGGGTTATCCTGCTGGCTTTGAATGAGAAAATGCAACTCTGCCTTGCTTTGCGAACAAGTCTGAAGCCGTGCCAATTGATCCAACAGCAGGTGTAATCTGCAATGGGACCAAAATACGTGCCGGCCAAAGACAACTGCCTTTGTGAGACTGACCTAGTAGGATCCTGGCTGCTCCTGGTGTAGGAGCACCAACATGGGTTGAAAAATGTTTATCTGTGGGTCCCTGATTTTATTTTTAACAAAGCTTTTGGCTAGGATTCCCACGGAAGGCACAAAATACCATCCCGTGAATTGGTGTAACAGGGGAGCAATGGGAGAATAACAGAGGGATTCCTTTCTTTTTACACACTTTCCCGATAAACCTGCCTAAATAATTGACTTTGGTACTGACTCAGACAGTATGGCTCAATTCCTTTGAATTATCTTCAAAGCCTACGCATTTGAGATCATTTTGGACCTTCTCCCACAACAACAAGACCCTAAAGAGTGGGAAAAGGACACAATATAAGAATATCTCAGAAATTCAAGCTTTGGCTTAGGCTGCTCCAGAAATAGGTCCTGCTTGATATGTTAAAATCTTGATTATTAGTAAACGAAACAACTGAGCACACCAGGTTCCTACAAGCTCAAGCTTGGGTGTGCGCACATATATGCATGCATGAGCACACACGTGTAAAGGACTTCTGTTCAGTCTTTCATGGCAAATCAGCCGATGACAAATACTTTTAATCTATTTGGAAATGTGGTTTCATAAGTCAGTCCTTTGGGGCTTGACTTTGCTCACCATTTCTCTGGGGCATTACACAGTAATCTCTGAAAAACTGCATGCTAGATTAGCTCTGAGGATCTTACTGATGATAAAAGGTACCGAGGACCTTTACGTTCACAAGGCTTGATGAAGACCAGCACCTCCCAGTCACACGTGGGAGGTCCATCACCCTTGCAAGGGGTCAGGAACAGAAAGCAAACAGCAATGGCATGTACCTTAAACCGTCAGAATATCTCAAAGGTAGAAATATCCATAACCACGTTATTTCACAGTTATGTTCAAATAGCCCTCTTGGTTTTCACCACAGGGCAAGCTTTTATTTCCTACATCCCAGCTCTATATTGCTGTCTCCTGGTACATTTTGTAGTACATGTTACAATGAACAATACCAGCACGTAGGTATCTCTGAGGTCCCATCCCCACCAACATCCACAGTTCCAGAGACTTCAGTCTCACTCAATTCCTCATTCATCCCCTCGCATTATCCTTTGCTACTGCTGCTTCTCTCCACCTTCAGACGGAAGAACTCTGTATGATTTCCAGCACCTCTGCACCCTTGCTGCTGCCCTGGCTGGTGAGTAAAGACATAGGTTATAACAAACTCTGAGAGAGGAACAGCTAACAGTAGGTAGATGCAAGAGAAACGCTGCAGGTTGTCACAGTGCTTTTATGGTTCCTCCAATAAATACTTTAAAAAGCACAGAACCACATAGCGTAAGTGTATTAAAACAAAAATACCTTCTCCTCCTTTAATGTAACTTAAGCGTAAAGGTCTTTTTCTAGCATGCCAACAGTTATACTAGCTTTGTTGTAAATGGTCGCCACAGAAAAGCGACCGATCCCACGAAGACGCCCAGGGAAGCACTATGTACTCACCCGGGGCTGCGGGAACCTCCGCTCCGGCGCCGGGAGCTGCTCCTGCTCCTTCCCCACCAACCCTGGTGGCTGCAGCTGCTGCTCTCGCACATTCTCACTCCCCTCTCCAGCGCAGGTTTTTCTCCTTCTTAGCCCCGTTACCCCCAGGCACTGCCCCTGTCACCGATGGGCTCAGCCTTGCCCAGTGCGGGTCCAGCTGGGAGCCGCTGGCGTTGGCTCTGTCGGACATGGGGAAACTTCCAGCAGCTTCTCACGGAAGCCACCCCCGTAGCCCGCCAGCTGCCAAAACCTGGCCACGCAAACCTAATAACTTGGTAAATGCTGCTACGATTAGTATTCCAAAACCTGTGCCATTTAACTACTAGACTACATCAATTAGAGATGGAGTACACCAACTCTACGGTCTAACCAGTCCAATTCTCCACCCCAGATAAATTTTCTACGTGTTTAATAGTAGGATTTACGCACTATTCTATATATTTAAAGAGACTCTGAAAACTTCAGAAAAACAGTCATCCTGTTTCTACTGGTGTTTCTACTGCCACATGCCATCGAAATACTTTGACAAACATAAGAATATTTCAAAAAGATGAATAAAAGCAATGAACTACAAAATTGTCTGGTTTATGAGAGCATCAACACATTACTCATTCTTTTGGTTGAGAAAAGGCCACAGATCCATCAAGATCAAGAAAAATGATCCTCACTGAGAAAAAAGTAGATGTAAATAATTCAAAATTTGAAATTTAGTAGTATTTTATTTTCCCTATATGAAAAAATAAACCTTACTATAGCAAAGTTCGTACATATTGTGCCTCAGCATAAAAATACTGGGTAGCCATGAGAAGGCAGGCGAGGAAAAAAAGACTGATGATACAGTTGCTTGCTGCACAGAAAATGAGCGAATACCTAAAAAGCACCAGGCTGATTTATTATGCACATAGCTAGGACTCTAAGAGAGCACATAGATATTACCTCCAGCATGATTCATTAACAGGTTAAGTTCTGTTGTTAAAATTGTTTATGTGTTTCACCTCTTTACGATCAACTGAACAATGTCCTGCTGGAGTACAAAATTAGAAGTGCCTGGTTTCTAGTCTAGAACAACTCTTGATGAGCATATATAAACTTAACGTGAACCTGGACGCAATTTAAAAGAAGTCAGGGAACGAGATGACAATAGAAAAGGTTGTTATGGGAAGGCCAGATGCACAGGAACAGCCCTGCTTCGAAAGGATACAACCCCACCTTCCCACTTAAGTATCAGATACAAAAGAAACATCCAAATTAACACAGGAAGAGCCATGACAGCAACCACTTCACATAAATATCCCTATGTATATGATACCAACCCCGTGCATGCTAAACACCAAAATACACAATAGGTAAGTGGCTGAAACACGGACAAGTTCAGCAAGACCAAACATTTCTTTCACGCTGTCCATAGCAATTCTAACATTATTCTGAGCATTAGACCCTTCGCAGTAAGGATGCTAATTATGGTTGTCTACAACTTGGAAGCTACTAAAGAGGCGTGATTTAAAAGCTAGTTATCAGCAACATAACCTAACGCTACCAAAATGCGTATGTTTTGTTTAATCGCTCTGTCCTTTTATACACACCGATACGCAAAGGTTAAAAAAAAAAAAAACAAAAAAACAAAACAAACAAACAAACAAACAAACAAAAACACAAAAAAAACCCAACAAAAATAAATGGAGGGTGCTACATCGGGTGCCAGCTTTCTGTACCTAGGCTCGCTTCCTGATCCTCAGTGGTTGTACACAGACAATCAACTTCAAGTTTAATTGGCGGTGTATAGCCAGAGCACCGACACGATCACTGAAGTTACAGATAGCTAAAGACTGCTGTTTGAAGAAATAAAATCATTTACTGGCAGAACTTCAGGCACCAAGCAAATCTGACTTTAACCAATACACCGATTAGCATTTTCACTGCAACAAAATCGTGCACGCGAGCCTGTATTAAGATCCGCTTGCAGATATCCCAGGATCTCCTTGTGCTGAGCGTTCAAGTTCAAAATATTTCCATCCAGCAGCTTTGCTTACCCTTTAGTTTCCCACAGCTCCTGCATGATGCCTGGACAGCCCCAGGTGACTTCTGCAGGGCCAGGACCCGATCCCCTAAGCACTCACGTGCAATGCACGGCTACCACGCTTTACAGCGCAAACCCTACGATTCCTGACACATCATACAGATACTTACATCTATATTAACTTTATACCTTTAGAAATAAGGAAAGTGCAGCTCCTCACCCCTCTTACTGCCATCCAGACATATAACAAAATTGCAGAGCTGTATTTATAGATACACACTAATTCTTGATAACAAAATAACTAATAGTTCCCAACAATTTATTCTGTCATACAGCGGCGGTACTTTTACTCTTTGTAATAAATTTTATTCATCTGCAGCAACTCATACCATTCAGAAGAACAGGATTTAAAAATAATATTCAAACATCACTGAGGATAACAACTAAAAGGTGCCCACAAGAGACGTATGTAGATGCCTGCTAAATATATTTACTGAAGTCAACAATGAAGTTTTATTTGGCAATTCTACATTTTAAAGCTATTGTCTCAATTAGGCCAAAAAGGAGGATACTGCTTATGACTGCAAGTCTCTGCCTGCATTCATTTATTGTTCAGTTCACAGTCTCTGAATACAACACAATCCTCCAACGGAGTCAGCTTTCATAATTCAGCAGTACAAAGTCTGCAAACACATGTAACCTAGATCCATATTTCACAGTGACAGCATATGATAGCAGAATGTGAAGTATTAATGCTAGTGTCACTACAGTCCTACACTCTACTGCACTTTAAGAGAAAGCAGCTGCTGAGATGAAATGTGTGCCAACTGTCTGAAGACAGAAACATAAGAAACATTCCTTCTGTTACAAAGGGAGAGACACACACAAACAGACTTTCTTTTAGACTCAACAAGCACAAAGTTTCTTACTTTCGCCTTTTACATTTCTATTTCAAAACGGCTCGCGCGCTGCGCGCCGGGGGAAGATGTGCCTAGACGGAAGCCGCAGCCTGCTCGGTGGAGGAGCTCTCGAAGAGGAGGGTTGGGTGAAGGCGATGCATCGGAACGGGAAACTGCCGGAATAGTGACACCCATCCGGCACGGTTCTCTAAAACAAGTTATACATACAGAAAAACCCAATTCCCACCAAAGATCTCATGAGATACAAGATATGGTCGCCCAGCACGCTGGCAGGAGAAGCGTGAGGACCTTTCAGGAATACTACGGCAGCTTGTCAATGGCCAAAGCAGTGAAATACTCTCCTGCCTGCAAATGTCTCCGTCCTAACCCATCCTCGTGGAGCACGTGGTGTGTACCTGCTACTGAGAGTTTTCCCAATTAGACTAAGGCACACGCCACAGAATTGTAAAATGGATTAATAAGGCGCACTTTTTTCATCTACACTCTCTATAAAAATCAGTGGAGAACCTGCTCTTCTTGATTTGTGTCTAGTCCTGGAGCAACCGTACCAAATGATCTACCACCTACTGTATCACCACCTTCTAAGCCCAGCGCTACAATAAGAGTGTGACATAATCTGAAACATTTGGCCGTAATTCACTTAAAAACTAGTACAACCTCATTGACCTCCTTATCAAACAATTTATTGTGCGTTTACAGACCGGACAATGAAATAGAGGAGGTAAGGTATTAATGGTGACACTATTTGGCAAGCTCATAGCGCAGTTCATTCAAAAGGCAATTTTAAAATTGAATGAAGAGGTTTGACTAGGCAATAAAAACAGCCACAATGCCAGTGAACAGTACTTAGGAGGAAAGCCTCTAATTATCCTATTTATAAATCAACAGCAATTTTACTGATGACTTCTTCTCAAACTTGATTAAAATAACTTCAAAAAATTAAAAAATAATCAGATCATATTTATTTTATTAAATTACAATTTAAAAGTATTATTGATTCTCTTCATAAATGAAAATGATAAAAACTTGAGGACAAGAATGAGACAACATTTTTTAAGAGAAACATTTGTACAACACTCTGCAACATAATTATAGTGCTGCCCTTGGGGAAGGGGATTTTATTTTATAATGAGAATGTTTACACTGTTATGGGGTTCAATCTATCTGGGAGGGAAGGTTAAACTTCTTTCCATTAAAGACAGCCTTATAATGAAAAGCTCTGAAAGGAGAATGGAGTCTAATATAGTAGATGTAATGGCCTATTAAATGATTCACACACACAAAATGAATCAAATTCATTGTATCTTACTGCTCTTTTATGACAAAATTGTTGAAAAAATAAAACTATTGTCAAGATAATTGCATATTACATATACTGTATTACTGTAACTACTATTCTTATTGGGTGACCCAGAGTCTACATTTTAGGTACATTAATAGGACATTACATTTTAAATACTTTATAGTATTGGAATGTTGCACAAAAATCCCACTTTCACTCTGAAGGCAAAAATCAATTTAGACTTAAAGTCATGCTGCAATTCTGCATCATTCTTTTTCAATTAAGTTTTTGCATACATTCTTTATGATGTCATTTCTACATTCCTGCAACAGATGTTTGTTTATATCTCAATTTAGAAAAATGCTGCCATACTAGTTCCTGCTATTTTGAACGTAACCTCTACAACTAGCTTGTGTTTCCAAGACACAGTACAATAACTGTTTTCTTAAACTTGTCCTCTCAGTCTACTGCTAAAAATCATCATCTCTGATCATTACAAGGTAATGGACATAGATCTTAAATGAGCTTGAGTGTATTAAAAAAAAATAAAATAAAAGTCATGTTACATGTCTAATATATATATATATATATATATCAGCAGATTATAAATAGGTAACTTTTGAGGTTTGCATGAAGGATTAAAAATTGTGTTACCTTTGTCAAGACCTGCTTTTACATGATATCTACAACGCAATAATGTTGCCTACTAATAACACCTCCGTAATAATAACTACTCTTTAGGAAGGAGCTAGTCTTGCCAACATATGTACACAGATTGATATAGTCTACATGGCTGTAGTTAGTCATCTATATAACTGTCCATACGTACTCAAGCACGGTTATACTTAACAACAGAAATCTTGCATTACTGTCTTTTTGGGGTGCTAACGCTTCTAATCCCGACTGACTTATTTTCATGTGTTGGAAAGTCACAGGATGCACCAGGTTCTTTCACAATGCAAGTGCTAGTAATATGGGAATGAGAGTATTTCGGGTACTTCTACCAAGTAAATGAAAGGCCCGATCAGCAGTGGCCAGAGTGTTCACTCTTCTGGGCTAGCAGCAAAAAAACCTGAGCCACCACAAACTGTTAAAGTTCAGATTTCAAAAGGTACTAAGGTAAGTTCATGAAAGCTTTCGTAGGTATACCAAGAACTTCAAAGTACCTAGCAAACTCAAATAATTTCAACCGAGTTGTATAAAAAAATCAGCCAGAATTTCTCAAGATTCCTGACGGTATTAAGACTTCTCAAGTATGACCTTGCAGAATTAGGTTCTTACATTATAATGAATAAAACCAGTGGCTAAAGGACTTAATTAAGCATTTGAAGGTTTTCATGCTTATTTTGAGCTTTAAAATTCTTTTTCCGTATATATTAAAAACATTTCCAACATATTTGTTATTATTTACGATATAGGAGGGGAGTTCAATGTAAGCACCACAGTGTGAGCGGTGCACGAGGAGTCACACCAAACACTGTTGTTTCTATCCAGCTTCCTGGAAGAATCTGCTCAATTAGGGTGAAAAGCCCGATGTTTCTCATCAACAACTGACTATAGAAACCAGAATATTTTAAACACATTCACCTCCTAGGCTACCTATGCTTGGTGGATTTTTTTAATGTACTTTAAAACCAGTCTAAAATTTGATATCCTATTTCACAGTGTAAAACTATTTCTTAAAGCTTCTAACACTGAAAACTGAGGCAAGAAAAATCAATTCAAACATATTTTAATTACAGGAAGTAAGGCAGGGATTTCCACTTTTATCTTTCTCTTATTCGAATTCAAAATAACAGAAATAGTCCAAATTTTATAATCTGAAGTGAGATTTTCTTGTCCTGCAGCCCATGCCCTCTTCCAGAAGGCAAGGCCCAGTTCCTAAGCACCAGAAAATTGCTATTAAACATGAACGCAGTAAAACAAATTAATCTTTTAAATCTCATTGAGGCATCCAGTACAAGAAGGTGAGAGGGAAGAGGGAAGAAAAGAAGGAAGAAAAGAGGGAAGAAAAAGTCCACCATTTTTTTTTCCTTTCTTTTCTGCTTATTTATTCTGAATAAATAGCAATTCTTTTCCCTTGCTTATAAAACTAAGATATATTGTGGAGGATAAAGTTTTACCCATGAACAAGGCTCTTTTCTATTAAGATGAATAAAGTAACCAGTATGGGATAGATAAGGAGATTGAGAAATTACCAATGCAGAAGGGTAGCAAACATAAATGAAAAAATGGAAAGGGTTATTGAGGCCAAAATTCTGTTATTTTCGAAAAGGTGCAGTAGAGATGAGAGTAGGAATTCTGAAAGGCAGGCTCAATAGTTAGAAAACAGGCAATAGAGAAATTAGCCTATTAAATAAATGGACTCCTAATTTACCAGCGAAGAAGCCGCTCAGAGGCAGTTTCTAGAAGTGATCAAAGGTAGGCAAGGTAGATTTTATTGAAAGGATGCTCTGAATAGCTTCATGTTTCAAGACTGCAGGCCCTGCTCAGCTTTAACTACACCACCTGGAGTAAAATAATGCCAATAATATACAGTATCCAGCAGATGCTTTTCAGTTCAGTCATTTAGGACTGCATATGTGGAACGAACATTCATTCAACAAATACTAACAGCGAAGGTTCATCAAATCAGCCACTTTTCTTTCCCCTGGTATCTCTTTCCAGAACCTGCTTTCTCCTCTCTTTATTAAGACTAGATTTGCCCATGCTTCAGGCATCACTATTACTGCACTGGAATAATACTGACACACCATACACATTTAACAGTTGCCCACAGCTACATGCTATATAGGAGGATGAGCTGCACGTCCTCCCTAGTCGTTGCGTTTGTGTATCTGTACCTACCTACCAACTGCTCCATGGACAGTTGGATTTTCTAGATGAAGAGGAGCATCACTCCAACTCTCCCATAAAAAGGTTAGAAGAGAGAAAAGCAAATAACAGAGCTTGGACCTCTGAAGACAGTAAAGTGCTCAAATCAAATCTCATGTACCCTAACAAAACATCTTCAGCACTGCAAGGCACCCTCCTAGTTAACACGTGCTTTTGAAATTTCAAGTTAGCAAATGCTTTCCAAACTCCATTTTTCTCAAGAAAAATCCATTTGTTTTCTTTATAGTAGGTCTTTTAAAAAGGAGTCATAACTGATGGATTACAACATGTTTCTACCTTTTCAATCTGAATTTCATAAGAATAAAATAAACCACAAATGAAAGTGCTTGTACCAGGCACGTTGAACCTTTCTTCTTCTATTAGCATATCAGTCTGCAATCATAACTAGATCAATAGCGAAGATATCTGCTTAAAAGAGCATCATGCTTTCTTTTGTCAGAAATTCATTACTTTTTATTAGGGTCATTGCTTGAAAACTTCAAAACACCATATGGACCTAATTGTGGTTTATTTTGGCAAAAAGGAAGACACTGTAGAACAATTGAGGCATTACATTCTACAATTCCATTACTTTCATCCCTCTCCGTTTTATTACTGTGTCATTAAAGGCAACTTGAGTGAGCGAAGAATTATAGTGTCATGTGTACGGGCTAGTAGATTAATAACAAAACACACTCAAGTTTAAAGGTATCTAACAGCTGTTTTCATTATTTTGTGTAAATACGCTTGAAGCATATCTATCTGATTAGTGGATAGAGTGCTCTTCTCTGTCACATGCCATGGGCACTGCTATGTGCAAGCAATCAAAGTGCTCAGAAAATGAGTTTACATTGTTCACTGCTGAAATACACAAATGTCAGAAAGTGACTGCGCATCAAAGCTTAGGCAAATCATCTGCTGCAAACAAACAGACTCCAATGCACATCGCAGCTTTAAACATTCCTCTGCAGCACAATGACTGAACAGGACTTATTGCTAGCCGAGATGAAGTGACGCTCGCAGAATAATAAGTTGCTAACGTATAGATGAGCTGACCAGTTCGGCACCGGGTACCGCTGAAAAGAGCTCAGCTGCTTTCAGAACCAAAGACAGACAGTTTTAATGTCTTAAATATTGGGCAATTTTATGGATATCATACAAGGTTCCACTAGGAAAAAAAAAAAAAAAAAAAAGGTAATTTTCTAATTTTCTACCTGCTATTCTATTTGTAATATTATTTTTTTATCATTTTTTAAATTTATTTTGTGACTGTGTTACCAGAAATCCTGACAGATAATCCCTCCTTTTATTGGCAACAAAAGGAACACAGTTTAGGCAACCAAAAAGGATCAAGCCCTCTCTTTTCCATATATAGTCACATAATTCAAGATCGGTAATTTAAAATCAGATGACAGATAACTTAAGTGAACTCCAAAACCAAAAGACCTGTGATGAAGTTTGAGGACAGACAGATAAAATTTCAGTCACTGAAAGGAATTACTCATATAAAGTTCTTTCTGTGATTCATTTGCTTCTAGCACAGATTGAGGCAATTTTAGTATTAAACTACTCTACACAAGGATGGAAATGAAAGAGCTATACAGACTCATCAAAATAAGAAAGTTAAAACAAACTCATTCTGACTCCAATGAATTCAACAGAAGAATTTTATCCAAATGTTTCAACAAGCAAAAGTAAACTGAGGCAAAATCAAGAGGGATGCTTACAACATCACAGTACTCCAAACATTGAAGATGGTTCTTGCTGAAGAACATCTCACCTCAAACTCTCCAAGCACTGCAGTTGTCAACCCTTGGTACCGCTTCAGTTTGTGTTGTCTTCTGAGGGACGCTCAGCCCTCAAAACAACAAAAACAACAAAGCCCAAGACTGTTTCACTGGCACAGGCTGCCCAGGGAGGTGGTGGAGTCACCATCCCTGGAGGGATTTAAAAGACGGGCAGATGAGGTGCTTAGGGACATGGGTTAGTGGTGATCAGGCACGGTTGGACTTGATGATCTTAAAGGTCCTTTCCAACCCAGGGATTCTGTGATTCTAAGACCAACGCCTTACGAACTCCACCGTGTCAGAGGAAGAACAATGGATGGGACCCAATGTACTCGCCATGACATGGCTTTTTTCAAAAGCACTAAAATGTCCAGATGATCTAGTATATAGATAGAAGCAAAAACATACCCACCATGGGAATTCCTTTTTTTAATTCCTTCCCACCATGGTCATTATGAATTTGGCTAATAAAAACTCAAATATGGTGAGGGGTTGAACATCTGAGCAAGACATACCTTGCAGGACGCTCGATCACCTGATTAATGAAATACACATTAACCACAGTACGCAGAACAGACTGCTCTTCCGTTGTGTCTTTTACAAATGCTGGAAATACATCATCTCCTTCATGGACCAGTTCTGATCTCAAGACTATGGTCTCAACATTAAGTCAGTATGTAATCATCTCATAGACTGTCTATTTTCATCTTCATTCCGGGATATCTTCATAGCAAACATCTGCGACTGGCACTACTTCTACATTGTTAAACCAACCATTCTATGAATTTATCAAATTCTTCTTATATTTCAATAGTGTTTCAATAGTCATTTCAAAACTAAGTGCCCCTCGGGAAAATCAAACCAAAATCAAACCCAAAACAAACCACCTCCCTACATACCTTTTTTTTTTTTTTCCCCATTTCCAGTCTGAGTCATTTAATAATGACCAATTTATACCTAGTGGATGTTATAAGGATTATCCTGGAACTTAAATAATTCCTCCTCTTTCATGGCATTTATCCTCTGCCTGTATTTATAAAGATTAACATATATCCCCTTCTCAACCTTTATTTTGCTAGGACAAGTGAACCATACTCTTTTAATCTGCTCTCATAATGCAGATTCTCCTAATCATCCTAGCAAAAATTCTCTGTACCTGTTTCATAGTTTAAATTCATCTTTCTTGAACACACCCGAACAACACACAATTTTTCAGTGCTTTTCACAGACATGCCAATCTGTATCTTTAAAAAATATCTTTTCTCTTGTGCATGAGAACCACATTAGCCTTTTTTTATTTGGTCTCATGCAGCTACACTGCTTGCTTGGTGCATCTCCAGCAGCCAGTAGTCTACATGCCTACGTGTTCTTTACATTCTGTACTTACCAGCATAGCCATATAGACTGGTCCACCATTTAGCACAAAAAAGTGACCAAGGGACAGAAGACCTGCGTGCTTCTCTACTTAACACCTATGAGAAACATCAGCTGGAGATGAAAAATGCTGAGAGAGTTTAAAGGAGAACAAGGCTGTGAATAGTTTGGGTTTGGTTGGTTGGTTTTTTTGGTTGGTTGGTTGGGGGTTTTTTTTGAGACGCAAAGTAGTGTAAATAAAGACACGTAACCCCATCGAAAAGCATCCATGACGAGTATGCTGGCAGAGAGGGCGGAACATACCTAAACCAAATCCATCCTGGAGAAATTAAATCAGAGTCTCTTCAACTGGCGCAGAACCAGCACTAAGACACCTGTGGTTTCTAGATGAAGAGAGTGGACAAGGCAGGACAAGTGGAAAGATGAGGGCTCTGGCATGATGGTAAGACCCTACACCATTAGTCCCACAGCTAGTTGGGCATTACCAAAAACAGAGATAACGTAGTCTGCTGATGTGTCCCAAGATTATAAGGGGAGCGGGCAATACATAAGGCAGGCCAGAGACGGACAAAGTCTTTAGTTTTCTGCAAGCCTGACCCGAGTACTACGCAGGAGTCATAAGAAAACAGCAGTTTTATGAGGAATCCACTCTAAAATTAATCACAGGTTGGCTGATTCAAATTAATATCTAATTAATTCTTCCTGGATATTGTTAGTGCCTATAACATTGCCTGAAAACCAGACTGAACACAGTAACATCTTCTTATACACTATCCAAAACCTCTTTGTTAAGAATACAGATTTCTCATCAGACAACGTGCCCCATCGCTAAAAAAGGCAATACAAACCCAAGATGTTTTCTTATTCATACTTGCGGAAAAGAACCTGGGGAAGCGTTACTGGACTTGGATCTCCCATACAACCAGCATCCCTACTACTTGGTGCTCGTAAGTCCAAAACTCTGATGAAACCTCATTACTATTTAGATACACATCTTTTCAGTAGTAAAGCCGAACAGCCTCCTACCTTAAAAAGCACTTCTGCTACATTTATGTTGGGATTTTCATATTTTTAAATGTATGCTAATTGAATTATTTAAAGGGAAGAAGAGGAGGATTATTTCATCTGGGAGTCACAACTGAGCAGGGGGAATGTCCAAAATATAAAATATTAAATAGTCCTAGTTGTAAATGCAAAAGAAAAAAAAAAAAAAACAACACAAAACCAAAAAACCCCAAAAACTAAACAGATTAAAATACTCCTCGCACAACAAAGAAATTATCTGTGATTCTGCAAATTAAAAGTCATTTAACTTCCTCCCATTTGGTTATGTATAAATGAAAACATCTATATTAAACTGTTCTTGCACATTACATAAAGGTCACCTCCACAGGACTGGAGACCTATGTTTCAAGTTTCCTCTTCAAACTTAAAACTGTGATTTTATGTATTCCATCGTGTAATTTTGTTCTCTTATTCTTTATAATTCCTATAGAACATCTTAGTGTCTTCTCCACTGACATTTCCATCTAACGGTATCGCTGACTTTAACTTGAACGGGTTGTCTGCAATCTAGCACACAACAGTGCTCGAAGCAGATCCAACCCACTTAAGGTTTTAATTTCCCATTTAATTACAGTTTGCAAGGCTACCTGTAATTCCATCAGTCTTTTAAAATAAAAAAAGATCACGTTTCTTTTTTCATTTATTTGTTTTTTTGTTTTTATTTTTCTCCTCCAAACTAATACTATGTTCAAGACAAAGCATGACTTTTTCTAAAGATATTGCCATTCCCCCACAACCAGTAAAAGAGATTCCTTCATTCTCCTAAAAATTATTTCTGGAAATATTTTGTATTCTCAGTGAAGAATCTCTAAAAACACGGATATCCTCTCCTATTCCTTTTCTTTTCTACAATTTTTAGCACATCTGCTACTTTCTTTTCCATTATATTACATCAATGAATGCCCGGAATATTTAAGCAATAAAGTCCTGCCACTGCCTCATGTAGCAACTAAGAAATACCATGTCCAACACGACTGCTTCCCTCTCTGTTACAATTCTGTAAGCATGAAATCACTTCAAAGAAAAACAAAAAATCCCCCTCCACTTCTATGTAATATTCATGAATTTCATAATAAAAAATATGGAATTGTTCAAATGTCGAAGGGCAGCATTTTGAAATGCAAAATTCAGCAGGGACAGCCTTGTCTATAAAAACCATCTTTCACACATATGAAGGATTTGGGTCTGTACCTTCATGTGGACTGGAACTGAATGGGACAAAGCCCCGGCTGTCCGAAACCGGTGTTTAGTTTTCTGTGCCCCCTCTTTCCACCCGCGTTTGTGTTGTGCTCGCGCCACGCGCCCTCAGCTCCCAGTGACTGCAGGGAAAATGAGGGTATTTAAAAAATAAGGGTATTTAGCATATTGTCGGATCCTACCATTAATCAATAGCCTGTACTTTGAACAAAAGAGAAAACAAAACAAAACCCGAAAACCACCAAAACCCAAACCAAACAAAAAAACGACTCCCCAAAAACCCACCACAAGGCTTTACTTTAAATATGCCATGACAATTTTAACCGATTAAATTTAAAATCCACTGATTCTTATTACAACAATTTGATGCAAACTCCAGAAGTATTTAATGTCTGACTCCTCCTGTACGGGGACGATGTTTAACCCGAGCTCAGCTTCGAGGAGAAAGACTCTGTTGTGATAGGAAAAGAAAACGAACAGCGGAAGAACCGAGGTAGGAAGGCGGAGAAAGCCCAAAGCTGGGCTTCCTTTTATTACGCTTTAGAAAAGGTAACAAAATCGTATCAAATTGATAAAAATTTTTGCTATTGTGGCAATTGAAGTAAAAATATAGTCTTGTTTTAATTCCGAGTAAGTGCAGTTGAATTACCGTATTACAGATAGGCTAATCCCAGAAGAATTAGAAGCGCCATCCATACCAGTTGCTGATGAAGGTGTCATTTTCATCTCCTCTCCCATGACATCCCTCGACTTCAAATGCCCACGCTTATTACAGCAAGGTAGTCTATTCCCTCTACAAGTTGCAAAGAAATTATTATGCATGGAAGTGCATAATAATCCAGTCCAGTCGTGACTCTACCACTGACTTCCCACATGAATATGCACGAATCAATTAAACCTCTGAATGCATCAATTTCCTTCTCGAGTAGTAATGATAATAATAATAATAGCTGCCCATTGTATAGGGCACTGCATATAATATTTTTAATGCCTGCTAATGAAATGTGCTATTAATTATTAGAATGCGGTTTGTTTTCAAAAGCCAAGTACCAGCGTGTCTCAACTGCCTGTTCAAAGTGACACAACTTGAACATTTCTAAAAAACTGACTATGGGAAAACGCTTGTAAGAATTACAGCAAATCCGACTTAAAAATCAAATGGTATTTAAATCAGTATGAGAACTTTTAGATCTTGCCAGCTATACCGCAGCGAAATTTGCAGCTAAGGGGTTAATCAGATTAGATGGGAGTGGTTATAGGCTCGGTGCCACAGGTTTTGCCCTTTGTGGCTTCTCACATCCCAGACTTGGAAAATATGAGCTGTGATACTGAGAAAGGTAAGAAGCCAGCACAGCCCCATAGTGATAAATGAGTTTGCATCATCTGTCATTAGAACTTCCTGCCAACAGGGTCATTCCCTATTAAATTACCACTTGTCAATGTTTAAAATACTGATTGATAAATGACTGTGCCAAAACTGATAACACGACAGCTTTTATTTTCTAATATTCTTGGTTACCACATTCTGCTACTTCAAGATACAGATATAGTAGATTTTTTTTCCAAGTGCTTTAGTGAAAGACAATTTAATCTAATACAAAACTAACAGGTACTGTATAATGATTGGTCCTGATATACATTACATACTATTCTTCTTGCCAAAATAAACCTACTGGCGATTTAGTGATATGGGTAGATCCAAGTTTCACATTTCATCAAATGCTAGTAATCTGTTTTATCAATATAAACTGCATTTTAATGAAAAAATTCTTTTCTTCAGTACACTTCACTTTTAATGCCCCAGAGTATAATAATTCGTTCATGCTGTAGAACAAGAATGTTTTACAAGACCTTAACTCTCCAGAGAAATTTCTCTGTAAATACAAAATGCAAGTTTTATGGGAATGTGTTGTATGCAACATGAGCAGTACCCAACATAATAAAAAACTAGGTTGCACAGAGAATTCTGCTTAAGTATCCTTGTGAGCTATTGTGAGACTAAATGGTTATTATGATAGCGTTTAGTGGAATACTATACGACAGATAAAAGAGTCAATAAAACTATTTTTGTCCCTGAATAGATAAAAAGAAATTACTTTCTAAAAGTTTTGCAAAATGAATACACCCCAGCAGACTCTTCACGCAGGCCCTCCTCTAGGAAGGCACTTCCAGTCCCTGCTGCTGGAGAGTTTGGGGGATAGATATTTTGGGGCTAAAACTGGCATGTTCTGCCTGGAAGACCAGGCTGGGGCAACAGCGACTCCCCTGCGACCCAGAGAGAGGACAGGAAATCTCTCATCAGCAGTTTGGGCCCCTCACTACAAGACAGACATTGAGATGCTGGAGCGTGTCCAGAGCCGGGCAACGGAGCTGGGGCAGGGTCTGGAGCCCAAGTGCTGTGAGGAGCGGCTGAGGGAGCTGGGGGTGTTCAGCCTGGAGAGAAGGAGGCTGAGGGGAGACCTTATGGCTCTCTGCAGCTGCCTGAGGGGAGGCTGGAGCCAGGTGGGGGTGGGTCTCTGCTCCCAAGTAACAGGGGAGAGGACGAGAGGAAACGGCCTCAAGTTGCGCCAGGGGAGGGTTAGATTGGGTATGAGGAAACATTTCTTCACGGAAAGGGCTGTCAGGCTCTGGCACAGGCTGCCCAGGGAGGTGGTGGAGTCACCGTCCCTGGGGGGATTTAAAAGACAGGTAGATGTGGTGCTTGGGGACGTGGTTTAGGGGTGGCCTTGGCAGTGCTGGGTTAACAGTCGGACTTGATGATCTTAAAGGGCTCTTCCAACCTAAATGATTCCACGATTCTATGATCCCAGCCTCCCCGATGGTACACAATGCACATGCGGAGGAAGCCCCATGTGAGAGAGCACCATTGAATACAGATGCTTGAGGCACCCCGCATCCAACCACCCAAGCCCTCACTGCAGGTGCAGCTACCTGCACTTCGCTCTTACGCCACAAATACAGAGGGTAACCGAGCCACAGCCAAAGGCTCCAGAACCACAAGAGTCCATTTTATGCCTCTTTTAAGCCAACAGTGCACTTTCCTCCCTCAGTAGGTGCTGTGTCCCAGATCTTGAGAGCATCCCTCACGCTTGTTGCGTAACTGTCCTCACATGCCAACACCAACCCTCAAAACCTACTTGCCACAAGTGAGGAGGAAAGACATTCAGGGGCATAATTTCCTTCACCCAGTTCTTCAGCAGCGAGCCCCAAGGTAGGAGCAGTCTATTGGCGTTCTCTAATTATGCTAACTACCCATAAACCGTGGTGGCAGGGAGGCTGTGCCCACCAGAGAGAGCACAGCCCACCATGGAGATGCCCGAGCCGTCACCAAAGGCAGTAGCTAGCCTTGCTACCAGAATCACTATCATTAGCATAGCACTCCACCTAAGCTAATGTAGGCTATTTCACTGGAAGGCTAATTAGCCAAAAACAGCTCTTCTAAGGTATACTGCTTCCCGTATGCAAGACTTCACTAGAGCCCACTTGGGTACCGCTGCAGCGCATCACTCTCTGCAACGTAGACACGTCCCCAGGGCCCATCTATAGCTTTGGGCTCTTGTGGATTCGAGTCTCTCCTTGCGTGTTGACATCTCTATTTTTCCAGCAGAGCAAAGCTATTGTACAGTATTAGGATTACAGAGGAAGGGGAAGCCTGGTGTAAGTGATGTTTGGGGGCTTTTTGTTTGTTTGTTTGTTTGTTTTTAAAAAAAATTTCCCAAAAACAGGCTCCTCCAGACATGACAGTCACGTTCCTGTACAGGAGATACTGTCAGTGTCTTTTAAAATCTTCTGCTTTAGTCAGGAATTCCCTTGACTGGCGCTAAAGTACTCTCTAAATGGCCAAATTCTGCCTCTTTTACACTATAAATAAAAAAATATAAAATCAAATGGCTGAAAATGTCCTGTTAACTGTACTAAGTTATACAAGCAAAGGAAGAAACAACAGTCTAAGATCTTTAATTCTACTTCAAAATATGTAATGTAGACAATACAAGATACTCACTAACAAATTCTACTTAAAAGAAGCTACTTTTGTTTTCTGCTGTAATCCTCATCCCCTCATGTTTTTTTAATATTATTCCACCTTAGCCCAATATGCATTTTGAGCTCTTAGGATTGTTGCTTCATTCTTGCTTATAAAAACATCTTCCTTTTCTACCACATCGTGATAATAATATACAGTCACAGAAACAGTAATAATAACCAAAATCTATATTACAGTTTGGATTGAAATGAATTCCAAAGGAGTACCTAATCTGACCCCTCTTTGCTGACTGACACAGACAGTGCAGATGCAGATGGGCCGAGAGAATTCATAAAAATATCAAAATATCAACAGACACCTTCCAGAGGTGTTCCAACGGGGTCTGCTGGCATATGGAGAGGTGAGTACCAAAGACAGCATTAGCAGAAAGATTTTGTTCCTGGACCATAGTTTTCCAGTGCAAAAATGGAAACAGATCATATCAAAATGGACTCTACTGATTGTATAGAAAAAAAAATAAATAGGATTTTATTTGCATTAGAATAGAAAATATACTGAAATTAAGTCAATGACAATATAAGAGTGAATTACAGTGTATTTAATTCACTGTATTTTAAAAGTCAGTCTGATACACGGCACATGTGGCATGTAAGATCAGGTCCTGGTATATCTAAATCCCTTGCGATACCCATGCACTATGAAGTGACAGCCTTAACTTGGGCGTTTTATTTATCTTCGAGCTTAGATGTACTCCAATATGTATTCCTACATAATATAATTCATCAGAATGTATGAAGAGGAGAGTTCCAAGTCAGAAACAATAGAGGATGAGTATATACGGAGTAGCTGTGTCACCAGTATGGAAGCCAGAACCAGAAAACAGGAGGATCAGGTCAGTAAATTTCTTATTTTGCTAAATCCTAAATCCTTTCATCTCTTTTCATTGTCAGATAAGGACCACAGTCTGGTGGTTTGCTCTGTGAACACCAACACGTGCCCTTATGACAAATATTTATTAAAAAGAAGAATCTTTGTAACAAAGCATCGGTAAGTTCCTCTCACCAGTAGAAAAGCAGCGATTAGATGCCCATCTGAAATATATAAATACACACACATATATATAGCGGGACCTCTAACAGTATTCACAAGGATTTCCAAGGGTATCCATCATTATACCTTCACTCTTAAGTGATCGTTTACTACGCTGCTTGTGCTACTCTGTGCACCCGTCATCTCCAGTAATTACATTCAAAGGTAGATATGTTACAGGATTAACTCATTGACATGCTCCTTTACTACACTGGGTTTGGTCAAGGGTCCGGTATCTTATTTTGCCCTACAATTGCAACATTAATCTAAAATAATCTTAAAAAGATCACCATCACACGCGTGAGGATGATTTCTTAGAACAACTCTCTTCCAAATCCAAATGAAGATTACGTTTAAGACAAGCACACCCCGAGACGTTCACATGCAAAGTAAAAGAGGTCAAAGTAAAGAAAAAAAAAATCGCCCTGGTTATTTTGCCTTCAGAATTTTTAAATATTTTCCCAACATCTCAGCAAAATTATGCATTTTAAAAAGACTGCAGGCACTGAAATGATTGTCAGTCATGCAAATAATCACTTACTTACACTGTATGAGTTTGGTTTGGATAAAGCAAATTACCATTTGAAAATAACTTGAAAAACACTCTGGGCTAAGAGCTTGCTTTATAAATTTTAGCTTGGCCACAATTTTTCTTAACCTTTTTCTCCTCAATCTCCGTTCAGTCACTATACTAATACAGTCAAAATTAAAAAAACAGCATTCAATTGCCACAGGTGCATTCAACATTATTTAAAACATAATCTTATCAAGAAATAGTAAATACTGGCTGCAGCTGAAGGTCAAAACCCAAAGAATTTCAGAGTCTTTTATTGTGTTTGGGTTTTTTTTTTCCTGTGATGATATTGGGCTTTGTCTAGAAAAACCCCCAGAACTTACATCTAGAGTTAGTTCTTGACTAAAATATATATTAGAAATACTACAGCTGATATTAATCTGTGTTTCTAATTACTCTGCTGAGAAAGCTGTACAGTCACAGAGTTGTTTATGAACACCTTAACCTTGTCCATCACAGCAGAAAATACCTTTTCGATATACTTTTAAGTCCAGCAACTACAATAAAAACCTGAAAGGCGTCCTGCTTTGCAAGAGGAGATTTAATACAAGAGCGGGACATGAAGAAGAGCACACAGTAAGAGGAGATCTTCCCACTTGACCAGTTTGGGTAGCGGGCTACTGATTTTACCCACCCAATCACCTTCTGCTTTGGACCAATGCTCAGTGTGCGAATGACTTCAGCCTCATTTGTCAGGTCTCGTTTGACCCCGCCTGCCAGGGCTGACAAGTCCAAAAGAGCTGATTTAATATATGAGACAGGGTTATCACAACTTCATCTCCAAAACTAGGCTTGGGCCACATGACTTCCTAAGGTATGCCAAAAACCACAAGACCCTTTTAAAATGGCTTGATATCAAAAATGTTAAGCATCCACAGCGTTCCCTCGCTCTTGAAAAACATGGTCTCTAAGAAGCAAGAGTAGATCCTCAAAGATACGTAGGTACCGATCTCCACTGCCATCCAGGCACCTCTAAGGAACACGGGAGGATTTTAACCCACTTACCAAAAACATAGGTTTAAAAAGACTGAACTTTAGACACTGATTTCTAAAGGATTTGCATCACTGCTTTAGAATATAAAAGTTTTCCAGCTTACTGAAATGCAAACCTTGCAGCGTGAACATCTAAATAGAGCGCATGACCTCAGCTCCTGGACCAAAAATCTCTCTACCCTATACTACCACAAATGTATATTTAGCCTCTGAAATAACTGTAAGAACAAGCTAGTCAGGGACAAAGATCTCAAGTGTGGCCAGAACTTATTATCAGAGCAAAAGCCACACTCTTGCAGAGTCATTACGGTGTTTTCCAAACTTATTTCAGAAAAAAAAACAAAAACAAAAAATAAAAAACCACACCACAAAAAACCCCCCCCAAAACATACCAAGCATCGCTTTGGTTTTAAGAGTATAATCAAATTGCAGAACCATACTCTATTTAGTACCGGTCCCACTGAAGCAAAGTTCCTGTTCGGTGGGAGGAGAGTCCTTATAACAGGAAAAACAATTGTGCCAGGTTTAATCAAAAGTGAAAAGGATCTAGTGAATGTTCCCTTTGAGCCACATAACCCACCGTTAATTTCAAGACGGGCTCTGAAACGAGGGTAATAAAAAACGTCCTTCAGAGTAACCGAGGAAGACTGAAGAGCAACTACCGCTGCAGCTAATGCCAACATCTGCAAGTCCGCTCCCTGCTCCCGGGACGCTTTTTGCCTACCTGGAAAGCAATAAAAGAAGAGGTAGAGGAGGGAGGAGGGAATAAAATCCCACTGCAGCCCACCGAGGGAAATACAGCTTCTTGACTGCAGGTTTACCAAGCTCTAGCATTTCCTTCTCCTTGACCTCCCCTGTACCAGTACTTATTGCCGAGAAGCAGGCAACTCCTTAAAGACAAAAACGAGTGGGAAATCACTAAAACAAGTGGGAACTCACTCAGCCCGAACGATGCAAATTTGTACGACACACACTAAGGACAGGCTCAGCAGATCAGACGCCGCCTGAATAGCCTCTGATTATTGAAATACATTTATCAATTAGGGGATTTTTGCATATTATCAAACTCTTTCATTAACGATGCTTTAGCTGATTAGTTAGAACGTCACCATAAATAGAGAATTTTGACAGGCTGGAGGCAATTTATGACGTGGAAAATGTACTGACCTGCTCACATCAGGAAACCTGACTGGAAAATAAAGAACTTGGCACTTCGGTCTGATTATTTTTTCCAAATCCTTAGGTCTGTGGTCAGGAATCAGCTTCATAAATTTTCCAATGGATGTAAGAAACGATTCCATATTAAAAGCAGAGTTGAATACCACAACATCAGCAACCAAACTGTAAAAAGTGGTTAAGATTAATGAATGTACTGCTGCTGCAACAGGAACAGAAACATTTTAAATGCAATGGAAATAGGATACATATTCTCATACACAAACAAGGTGCAAGTGGAATGCTAATTAAAAACAGCCTTTTCACGTGAATTAGAAGTAGCATGTGTACCTTAATTAGAAATGTTTTGACTTTTGTCTATTCACTCTTTGAAATATCTTTTTAACTATTAAATTTTATTATTATTAATCTAAAGGAGCACATCCTATTCTATCTGTGGATCACTTTTTATTCATAAAATGGTAAGAATAATATTACTGCCATTATCTCTTGAAACCATTATAAACAGGTAAGGCTCACTGCAATATGACTTTTGTAGAAGTAAACTTGGAAGAAAACGAAAATTCCTTAGAAACAATCCTTCGCACTGAAGGACAACTTACCTTTGGTTAACCTACTTTTGACTGACCAAGTGTGTCAGGTATCGGGATACTAGAGAAATAGAATGTTATTCTAACTTATGCATAAATAATCCTGATTAAAACTATATTCACAAAATATATATTAAAAAAAGCACATAGTACCACAAAGTCTGACAAAATTTGGCATGTTAATGCAATGTTTTGTTCCTTAGCACTGCGTTTTAAAATCAACCGGATCAATAATTTAAAGATGTAGATGAATGACAATGTAGATATTATTTCTCCTCTTAAGAGTCAGCCTGGAGAAAGCGAGAAGCTATCAAAAAACTTGAAATATCTGGAAGTTTATCCTGGAAGTGCTGACACAATCTTAGCTACACGGGCAAACACGCAACGCTAACGGAGGTAAGAAATGCTTTATGGCCGGTTGGTTTTCTCAATACGTTATATATTGGAATACAGACCTATGGGTCATAAGATACATTGAGGACACGCGTTCGTAAGTCACTGGGCTGGTGAAAAGTGTATTTGAGGTGAGAGGCTGTCATTCATCCTCACTGCATCTCACTGCTGTCTGGGCAAGAAAGAGAACTGACACCGCTCACCAAAGCAGCAGGAGAAAAAAAAAAAAAAAAAAAAAAACCAATCCCCAAAACCAACATATTTGAGAGAAATAATCCTTTTCAAGCAGGCTGCGGGAGCCAAAATGCTTTCTGAAATCCCACCCTCATCCCCACCTATAGATTTTAACCCGTTGGTCTCCTCGTTTTCGTGCAAACACTCCAGTCATCTTTCCCGCACTGATTTACAGATGACAGGAGCCAACGCGGGAGCCTGGCACGTTTCTTTGCTGCTCTCTGACACGTAGCAAAGGCTCCAACCCCAGCAACTCCGCTCCTTTGTGCATGAGGTCTTCTCTGACCAATGTTTTCCTAGAGGCTCTGCATAACACGGGCAAATTAGAAAGATCCTGTCACCTTCAGTTCCCGAGTATCGGGAATCTCAGGCATCGCTGAAAAGTGTGACTTTATTACATCAACTCTACAGAATCATTAACGAGGAAAAAATAAATAAATAAAACAAAAAAATTCTTTCTTAATGATTCAAAGCACCAACCTGACAATTCCAATTGCTCCAGTTTTAATTGTCTCCAAAACCTCTATGCAAACTGGAAAGATACATTTTCCCATTCCTAATAGATTTGGAGGATGGGAAGGTGGCATTTCTTTGCAGGTGACACTGGGTAGGTTACAACAGTACAGACAGCTTCTAGCTGCTGTTAAAAATGGGGTTTCTGCACCAACAAAAAGGGAAGATGGAACATTATATCATTACATGGACAAGCTACTGGAGCCTGAAGGAGAAAGAATGGAACATCTATAGAAGTATTTTTTTTTTTTTAGGGCAAAAGAAGATACATTTATTATCTTAAAAATGCTATTTTGATGATAAATGTCAGATGTGAGAAAAATAACTGCCATAATAAAGAAAAAAAAATATATATAAAAAAATATTCCCTGCCCCAGTGCCAAAAAACCCCATCTTTTTGTTATAAAATCTGAAAATGGCTGCTACTGTGTTCAAACCATCTTTCACTATACTTTCCCATCTTTACTGCTCAGTAAGTGAAACATGTTGCAAATGCTGGGGCAGAAGCAGCTACGGAATGGCCAGAGTATACAGAGATCATTATTTGAGAAATTTCAGTATCAACTGGCTCGTATTATAAAGATGCAAAAGCTTAACTTGTACGTTAAAATGCTCAATCCCTATTCCTCATAATTCTCCTACTAAACAGACAGGTGAGAAAGATCATGGAAATGAATTTATTTTGGTTCAAAACAACTGAGTTTTGCCGCTTCACCTAAGCTTGTACAGTGCCTAGCCACAAAGCTTTTCAGTGTTGCTGTTATTAACTTCTTTCATTAACTCAGATTCAAGAAATACATTTGTTTTTAGCAACAATAAAGGACCGCAGCCTTTAAAACGTCTGGGTATTTTAGCACCGCACAACTTCTGAATACTAGATGAAAGAAATACAAGGATTTATCTGGTATGTTTACTGCCCTCTCTTCACAAGGAAAGTGCTGCAGTACATTTTAATTTCTGTTTATTTCCCTAAAACCCTCTATATAATTTCAGTTGGATGCAGTACAAGCCAGGGCCAAGCAAGAGCTGATTAGCTGCAGCTTTGCGAAGCGTCCGCGCAACAAAGCGCCTGGCTCATTATGGCCACGGCACGGGTCGAAATCCCCACCGCTAACGGGTATGGCCTGGGAGCCCAGCGTAGCACGGGTGGGCTTGACACAAAAAAAAAAAAAAAAAAAAAAAATTAACTCCTTGTTCTGTTTCTTTTTCCCATGAAGTGAAATAAGAATTAACACCACTGAATTATGCCATGGACTTTCACATTTACAGATGTAAATGTTGACAACAGCCAGAGTGCCTGCATCCCGAGGCGGCAAGGCTGGAGACAGAAGGACACCTTAAATACCACGGAGCGGGGCGAGCAACACCTACCATGAAAGAATCTGGTTGTATCCATACTGAAAATCCCTTTCCTGGCATTTCTGGACAGGATACACCAATTGATTCTCATGGAAGTAGAGGACCTTTTTCAATTTGCCAAGGTCAGGGCGGAGGGCAGCGAGTTCAGCCAGGTTAAGCACCGAGCTTGCAAAGAGGACCCTGGAAAACAAGGAGAGCAGTGTTTACTGTCTGCGAGCACGCTCGCAGGGTCACCCCTTCCCCTTCTCCCCCCGCCCCCCCCAACAAAAACATAACCCCTATAGGGACACATCAATAGCTAAGCCTTAATACCATGTAGCAGCATTCGAAGTTTTGATCTCTTAAAAAGCAGCTGCTAAGAACCCAACTAGAAAAGCACTGAATCTCATTGGTCTTCCCAGCTCGGTTACAGAGAGATGCAAAATAAAAAAAAAAAAAAATAAAAAAAAAA